>UFQX01001200.1:0-37785 GCA_900497675.1 Arapaima gigas | reverse complement strand
GAAAAAAAAAAAAAGGGGGGGGGGGGGGGGGGGGGGGGTTCAGTGGTGCTGTAAGATGTTCTTGAGATGGAGGAGAGGAGTGCAAATGGAGGAAGCTGAAAGCAAGACATTAAGAAGACAAAAATATCAGTCCCGTGTCTTACTTAACAAGCGACCTGAGATGTATTCTGTTATTTGCTGCTTCATGAGCGCCCTGAACCTCTTCTGTGGCACAGTTTGCGTTTAAAGGACAGGCGGTGCAGGACCACCGTGGAAAAACGTTGTGGACAATGGAAACACCTCCATGGTCAAAGTCTTCATCTGTTTAATGACATCCCCGGAATGTCTGCAAGAAAAAAAATTCCAAATGAAACGCTGCTCTAAGTCACCAGGGCCCAAGATTTTGTCAGCATCCAGAGCGCAATTCAGAGCTTCCAGCTTTAGGTACCAAGAAAGATAAGTGAATGAAAAAAGCCACCAGAGTTTGGGTTCATTCAACGGATGTGGAGCCGAAACAGGAATTAATTTTAACATTATATTTTAGCAGATAGGTGCCAGAAAAGCATGTGCGCCCGCGTGTGTGCGCGCGCGCGCGCGCACACACACACACACACACACACACACACACACACCGCTGCACACATTACTGCTGTGAGGGTAATGAAGTTTGGTAACATATATATATATATATATTTCTACCTTCCACTAGTTGTGTTTAAACAAAAGTACGCATAAATAAGAAAAAAAAACTTAAATAAATCAAAGTTTGTATCCCAACACACTCAGAGTCCCAAATCGGTGTGTTGCTGCAGCAAACCTGCTGCAAAATAACACTTGGACTTTCTGGCAAACGCGTGTGGAACCTAAACACTGTTGTCCACTCAGATTATGAGGCAAAATGGGCTCCTACTCAGCCTCAAACAGCGTGTAGGAGAAAGACGAGCGAAGAAAGCCTCTCAAACAGGCAAACAATAAAAAAAATTAAACGTAAATACATTATTTTTTCTCCCTGAGGGAAACAGTAACTCAAGCCTGAGAGATGCTGTAACTGAAAGCGCGTGACGGCGCATCCGTCTGTCTACCGGACGCAGCAGCAGCAGCAGGAATGAACTTAGCGAAAGACACCCCCCACCACCCCCACGACCCCCACGAACAGCTCACGTCGAGTTACCTCGCAGGCGAACCCTTCAGCGGTGCGATTTCCACGGACAAAAGAGCAGAACAAAATATTAAGAGCGGAATTTGTGGAAAGAACGTCGAATCCTGACGCGTCTCCTCAGAACGTGACGAGACGTCGCGAGGGGAAGCGCGCGAGCGCACGTGGGTCCGGCGGTGAGCGGTCCTGTAAACAGCGCAAATCGCACAGACACGTAAGCGGCGCGACTTCTAAGCACAAAAACGTAATAAAAACTTAAGATTTATCTAGTTATATATCCGTTAATACAACCTTTTTCTGCAAACACGTCCCACTTTTCACACGTTTCGCGCCTCTTAAAAACATTCTGCACTTTATAAAACGGTTTCTCCTCCATGAAATAGTGTGTTTTTCGGGGCGGCACAACATGACATCTTACATTTATAGCACATTTCCCAATACAGTACATCGTGGCCGTTTTTGGGGATGAAGTTCAATTTCAGACAATGCAAATCGATGATGCTTCCCTGCAACAGCAAAACATGTCAGTTTCTCCTGGAAGATGTCAGAAAACACTTGGGGTGCAAAAGTATCCCTCCTCGGAGTCAGACGTGTATTTGCGTATTTTTTGCTCAGTGCCAGTGTTTGGGTTACATTTTTTCTCTGAAGTTCCTTCCAAGAGTGAAAAGTAGAACGATTCATCATGAAGATAGATAGATAGATAGATAGATAGATAGATAGATAGATAGATAGATAGATAGATAGATAGATAGATAGATAAAAGGAGAAAGCAGCAGTGGTGGTGGATGTGCTGAGTGATACAAACATCAGGAAGAAGGAATACGAGAAGCTGCGGAATCACCAGGGGTTTAGAGAGGAACTGGAGAGAATGTGGAAGGTGATCAAGGTGGTTCCACTGATGGTAGGGGAACTCTGGTTTGTGACCCCTAAGCTAGAGCTCCATCAGGTATGACAGCATTGGTCTTGGTCCAGAAGAGCACAATCCTAGGAACAGCAGGAATACTGCACCATATCCCCTCACAGGGAAAAACCAGGTGAGAAGGGAGTAATTTATTCATTCATTTCCCTTCAGAGAAACTGCAGCCGACCACCTTTAAAACAGACAGGTGACAGGTGGGGTACATGCAGAGCTTTGCAGCTTTAGGGTTCATACTGTAAGAGCGCCGCTATCGCTCTTATGGAAGAAGCAGGAAGATGACCCCCAGTCATCACCAATGGAATGAAATAGAATTATAGGCTGATGTCACCCTGTTTTTGGCCAGCGCACATATGGGGTTTTATTGAAGGAGCACTTGCTCGAACAAACTGCTAACTTGTTTCCAAGATGCGCCGAAATTTCCAGATGACACGGAATCAGATCTCCTACAGTTATCAATCAGTCATGGAATCCTTTCTTCTCCCTACGTCCAGGCTCTCCCATAAAGTCAGTGTCACAATACGACTTTCCATCCGGCGGCATCTGATAACGTTCTGCTATAAAACTTTAGCAACAAAGTCTTTTGTTATCCCTTCCCTTTGAAGGAACAAAATCAAACTTGATTATTTTGCCACTTATACTTCAACAGGAAATTACGATCGTCTTGTGTTTCGGATGAGCGGAGAGACCGGAACGTGATTGTGGAGAAAGGGAAGTTCCCAGGAGGATCGGGAGACTATTTTCAAGGTGAGCCATAACAGCACAGGGCGTTTGGCTGCAGGTACTTCAGGCAATAAAGAAAAAGTAAAAATAAAGACACCCAGAAATATGAGCAGAACCTGCTGTAAATGGAATGTCCAACTTGCTGATGATGAGCAGAGAAGAAGGTGGCTGGCAGACCACCAAGGGCAGTGCGGGTTGTGAAACCGGAGAAGAGACAGAAACCATTAACAGCGTGAGCCAACATCCAGTAACACCCAGTGGAGGGAAGAACAGCAGATCGACGTGTAGGAGCAGCATACAGAAAAAGCGGTTAAGGACCTGGCCTTGAGACCAAAAGAAGTGATCCTCACGGCTGTTGATGGTGAACGCTTGAGCACGACAAGTTACCATTATTAACAGTTGTACTTCTTGCCAAAGCGTTTCTGGTTAAGTGCACAAACTGCAGAAATTCCATTTCCGTTCTTACATTTCAGCAAAGCATCTAAACAAAGCAGCCCACAGTAACTCTAACTTTAGTAGTCAGGGGCACTTGCCAGAGTTCCAGCCCTCAGAGCTCCTGTCTTGGAAAAGAATGGACACCATCCCCCACCCCCCACTGTGGGTCCCTTTGCACTGCTTTGCCAGACTGCTCCCCCTTATAGGGTCATGCGGAACCGGATGAAGCCCCTCACCGGGGTTCGGCCCAACCGCAGCCGACGATCCTGGCAAAGCCGAGACGAAAGGATGAGGCCGGGATGCGACGTGCCAGACGAATGCTTGCGAACCGTGTGGGATGGCACCACCGTGCATGACGTCAAGCATCGTTTTCATCTGTGGATCATCCATCATCTCCTGAAAAGGCTGTCGTGTGGGCTTGAGGCCCACCGCTCAGTATTTATCATGGAAACTGATACGTCTGGGCACGGGCTCAAAGTGCAATTTCTGCTCCCTTCTAAAGGAGGAGTTGCTGTAATGTCGCATGCTCACGCACTCTTTACCAAAACACCGCAGCTGTTAAATAGTTATTTTAACACTCCGGTTGAAGGTTGCACCTCAGCAAATCATCTTAGATGAAGAGTTATTGAGAACAAGGAGATGTTTCTGCAAAATACTGCACCTGGTCCCCAGATACAGACTTCTCCATAACGGTCAGGCAAGACCTTTGAATCCGTGATCCCTGCTCTTCTACTACTGCTTCTGTTGCAGGGAACAAGTTACGTGAAACAAACCAAAAGCCATTCTTCTTTAGACCCTGAGGGAGTGAGGACATGTCTGAACACGTCTGAGCACATGTCTGTCTTTGTTCTTCATTATCCAGCTTGTTTCCTTCACCCTATTTGCAAAAATGTCCCAAATTGTTTATAATAACAAATGTCATGCTGTCAAATGTAAGATGTTATCTCTGTGCACACAGTCCTGTCCACACATCCTCAGTTTGCAGACAAATGCTGCAGCCTTCAGAAGAGACTATGGACGGATCCACCTCGCTCTGCTGTATGGCTTCCACGTGGGGGGCCCCGGTGGCAGGGGTTTACACACACGACCGTAACTGGGATATTTCCGCTGGCCGGGACCGAGTCTGCGGGGGGGTGATGTTACATCAGTCAACACCGAGTGTAATGGAGCTGTGAGTTGCTGAGGACACAGACTTGCAGAAGATCCGTGTTCTTGCTGGGTCACATGGAATGGAAAGACCAGAAACACTGAGCCAGACAGATGGACAGCGATGGACTACGATGGACCGTGATGGATTGTGACACACCATGACGAACAGCAATGGACCATGATGGACAGCAATGGGCAGTAATGGACCATGATGGACAGTGATAGACAGCAATGGGCAGTAATGGACCGAGATGGACAGCGGTGGACAACAATGGACAGCAAAGGACCGTGATGTACAGTGATGGACCATGATGGACTGCGGTGGACAGCAGTGAACCGTGATGGATAAGACTCACGTGCCATAAGAGAGAATGAGATGATTTGCACTGAGATACTAAAAAGCTCACACACTGCTAACACAGAACATAACATCACTTACGCCGTTTTGCTAAACTAAGTAAAGCATCTGTTTCATTTACCACAGCGTACCCCCCCCCCCGGCATTTACAGAATTAGTTCATCCAGGACTTGTAATCTGAAATAGGAGCCTTACTGATTTACCCCTCAGTGAGGTATTTCACCTGAATTAGAGCAACAACGAATATCCAGCAAGGAAATAACGACAATTCAACCTGTGAATTTCTAGAAGGTTTGCTTTCCAATCTGTCTTGTTTCAGGAATGTCACTTCTCTGAAATATTTGGCTGCGCCTGCTTGCTTCCAGGGCGGACCTGAAACCCTCTTTGTCGTCAGACTGCAGCTCTGCGGCTCACAGCCAGCACTTCAAACGCCGCGAAACATCTTTAACGCGCAAAACAGGATCGGCGTGATTTACAACACAAGCCAGTCCGTGTCCACGGATTACTTTGGATCATCATTTCTTCATCTACATCTTCGTCTGGTTTTTCTACCCTCCGGGGGCCCGTCAACCACAAACCTTGGCTTCCGGGATCCAAGCTCCTCAACTGTGTCCAAACAATAGTTTGTTGCTTCACCCCCCAGGCAACCTGAGCGGCTGAGCAAAGTGACAATGAGGTGATTTCAGGAGTGTGGCTCGCCTGGAGTAGAATGTTCTCGATTCTCCTCCACCCAGCCGTCACTCGTCTCTTTAAAGCCGTTGATACTCATTCTTTAAAGCAGACACGTGCCGCTCTATCATTAGGGCGACGATGTGTGCAAACTATGAACAAACATACGATTTCACCTGATCTCTGGACGGAGATCTTCCGAGGCCAAACGAGCGTGAAGCCCTACAGGATGGAAAACCATCGGTTTTCACGTCTCATCTGGGATTAATAAACACTTTGTGCTGGGATACCAAGAATGTTCTTAAATATCGTTAATAAAAAAAAAGGATCAAAGAATGCGAGTGAGCAGAACAATAACACAATGCCCTCCATTCAAAAGGCACGGAAATAAATCTGGAGACTTTGAATTTTTAGGACTTTGCCAGTGCCAAGAAAGTGCTCAGCCTCAGAGCTCTGTGTTGCACATTAGCATACAGTTGAGCACTACTGATGTGCTATTTTCCATACACGTCCCGTTCTAAAGTGGATCAGTACCAGCACTATCATTCCCTGTCATTACTCATTTTGGGCCAGACGTTCACGGAAATCCAAAGTATTCTGGCAGCACGAAGGCAAAGGCTCATTGCTCTGGTTGTCAGAAGTCGAACGCTGTTAGGTGGGTCTGGACTTGTAATTGAGGAGGGGGTTGGGGTAGCAGGCCGAATAGCAGCATCGATTTGGTTGGTGGATCTTTAAGAAACCAGTAGAGCAGGTGGAAACGGTTGAGAAAGGCAGAGCGTGGCCTCAGTAGCCTCGATGAGAAGGTCCACAAGTGGGTTGGCCTGCCACCAGGTTGTGTCATCCTGGCTCGTGATCTGAGGGAGCTGAAGGACATCGACCTTTCCAGAACCCCAGGGCTGCCACCTCCCATGGGATTGCGTTGTCCTTGTTAGGGTCATGGTCAAAAAAGACTTGACAAACATCTGGAGGGAAGTACAGAAAAAATAATAAAAAAGGCTTCCTTTTGTTGGAGATTAACATGTTATACTGACAGGGTGCTTCACACATCAATGACATCAAGATGCAGCCAGAAGCGAAACCCCAGGGGGTGGCCTATGGCCAGAAACCAGGCTGAACAATCCTTCTTCTGAAGGACTTCTGAAGGGACATATTTCACCATCAGACACGAAAAGGTCACAGTAATCGAGATTTAAAAATTGGTTACCGCCGAACGCCATTATACAGGTGGACAAGGGGGCACAAATGAGGATCTTCAGGTAAACGGCGCACAGATCACCTGGTAGAAAAATTAAAGAACGAAGAATACAACATAGGATGTAATAAAAAAATAAATAAACCAATAAATATATACATGCGGACACACGAACATGCGTATACATACACACACGTGCGGTGGTGACTGGCGGTGGTGGAGGTGATGGGGCTGAGATGATGGACTTCAGCAGCCTGACAGCCTGTGGTAAAAATCCTAACTCTTACTGCCTAGAAGAATTGGAAAGCGGCCCCCAGCAAACACGGGGCTGCCAACCGCTGCCATTAAGTTACAGCGCTTAAGGTTTCCTGAGCTGGGAGCACAAAACAGACCTTCTGCAGGTTCCGCGTGTGATTTCGGCCGAAGGGGCACATCAAACAAACAAGGCGACAACACGTCGGACGCAGAAATTGAACCTGGCCGCCAGGGACCGTAGGGACAGAGGGACAGAGTAAAATGTAGGACAAACTAAAATCCTAAAAAAAGGGCACGGAGGGAAATCGGTCACATGCAAAGCTTGGGCTAAAGCAAGACTGACCCCTTAAATTTACCAGACTTTGACGGAGATGTTGTAAGAGCAACACACACATCTGCACGCCCAGGTTTAACTTGCAGGCTCTCTGTTATGCGCAAGACGGCTGATTCGCGGGAGCGTCGCCTGGGGAGCACATCCGGAGAGCTAATGCTAACATTCGGATGTAAACAAGCCTCTCCGCTGCCTGACCCCAACCTCCTCTGGCCTTTACACCCACACACTGCCTTTTAACACAAGGACCAGTCCCACAGACAGACCTACGATTTTTCAGACTAAAAGTCACCTGAACCCGCAAAAGCGGAAGGGATAGCTTTCCCTGGGAAATAAGGAAGACCATTCAAGCCCACGGCTGGAGGCAGCGAGTAAGAGAAGGTCTTTCATTTCGCAACTTAAAGGTGCACATCTGTAACACAACCAGCATAATCTGTATAGCAGGGTGTACCCAGGGGTCTCCTTGCTTGGGGCTTCATCTTTATTTTAAAAGTAATGGCCCCCTAGGACCGGGCCTGAACGTGATACATGGGGGAGTGTGAAGGAGTGTGAAAGACAGGTTGTCCCAAATTCAGCATAACACATCCAACAAAGAGCACTAAGGCAAAAATTGCTTTTTGACACCAGTCGGCCGCTAGGCCGGGATGCCAGCGCCTGCGGCAAAGGTGGGTCTTAGGAAGCAGGCGGAAAGTTCCTCTGATGAACCTGGGGAAGAATCCATAGGGACGTCGACGCCACGTCTGACCTGTGCGACTGCTGCTTTGTCCCGTGTGACTCGGGACAGAGCAGCGGAAACGCTGACAATCCCAGCTGTCCCAGTGAAAGTGTAGAAACAGACCCTCAAATTAGCGGCAGTTTGAATGAATCTGTGCAGCAATACAGGGTCTGTACTGTTTCCTCCGGGTTCTGGGCACCCAGTGGAATTACATTCCCCTCCCTGATCTCCTCCCCCCCAGCGCCCTGTAGGTTATGAAAAGTATTATAAATTCTAAACAAGACTGGTAGTCAGAGTAAAGTGTGGAAAAACTGGAATAAAGTGGTGGCATTTTGTCACATTTTGGACAAGCTGAAGGGGGGGTAGCGACGCAAGCAGATGTGAGCCACGGGAGTCGACCTGTGACGCCCGGTTCGTTGGACAAGACAACACAGACTCACAAATTCACGTTTAGCGTTGCTTTATTCTGGAACTTTCGCGTTGGAGAGATAGTGGATCAGGACACGTCTCTCGCTCCAGGGGAAGGACGGGGGGGGCACGGGCAGGGTTGTCATAGCAACTATGTCTGTTGACTTTAACCGGGCACATGTGTTACGGGTATTCAGGTGCGGTTTGTGTACAGCGGCCTGTGTTTATTCTGTGATTGCAAAGCCTGATGTGTGATTCTGAGCTGGAATTAACTGCTGTATTCCAACTCCCTGCATGCCACAAAACCCTACTAGATACGGAGACACGGAATAACTTTCCTTACCTCTTTTTAGCATGACTTCTTGCGCAGAAAAGCACAAATCTCAGGCCATTTATCTGTTTATTCTCCTCAGGCAATAAGAACGTCCAAAGTCTGCCAGACATATCATAGTATAAATTTTGTTTGTGCTGTGTAGCTTATATTGGGATAACAGTGGATGGTGTCTCATCAAACAGGGTTGAAGCCTTTGAGATACTAGGAGCTGTTGGAAACGAGCATGTGGAAATATTCCACAGAGACCTTCTTTTTTTAAAGGACCAGCAAAGAAGTAAACTCTAGCCCTATAAACCACCCCACGTCCTCACCATCTCCATCCCATGCACTAACCTGACGGCATTATGGAATGATGCATTATGTTGGAGAGCGTGGGCTACAAAGCTCAAAATTTAGAGAAAGCGTGGGTGTACAAGGTTCTCAGGATGAGATGTAGTCAGTCAGACATGGTCAGATGGTTCTCCACCATATAGGCGTTTTGGTTTTTTTCACTTTCGATTGAAGAGGTTCACCAGGCCAGGGATTCACCCTTGGACAGTGAAAACCGTCTACTAGCAGCCAATGGCGTGGTGGTTAGAGTGCTCACCCAATGTAGAGGTGCTGGCTAGAAATAACACTCCTTTTGAAGTACCTTTGGTAGCCTGAACTTCTTCAGTGAAAATACCAAGAAGTATAAATGGGGAAGTCACTGTAGAGAAAACTAACACTGTAAGTTGCCTTGGAGAGAGGCCTCGACTACATAAATAAATGAGCTCCATTAATAGGAATAATTTGTGTGAGCTGTGTCCCCCGGTCAGGGCAATTGACCCATCTGCAGCTGTCTGTTTACCCAGGTGACAGTGGCACGTTTTACAGAAGAATAGCAAAAAAAAAAAAGAAGGCCAATGTCACTGCCCTGAGAGGAGCCAGTGCTATCTGGCTTTTGTACCACTTTACGTTCTCAATAGCTTAATGGATGTCATTAGTTTCCCAACTGGTTGCATCTGATATTCTTCGTCAGAATTCTTCACAGGAACGGGGAGGTTGAATTGAATTGGCCTCTTCAAAGGGTAACAACTCAAACTGGCCCAGAGGCACAGCAATTATTCCTACAAATCTCCAGTTAACTGAATAATTGCTAAAATTAAGTAACTCGAGCCCTTCGGTAGGAAGATGACACCATAAGACGGAGGTCTGATGCCTGCACGCTAGGTCACTTTCCATAGTTCATGAGGACTTTTAACAGTTGCGTATATTGGAATGGAAATCAATTATTTGATTCAAGATGAGGAAAGGGCTGTGGTGTAGGACATCTGAAGGCTGACAAGTCACTGCACCATCCTAGCCATCTGGGCATCTCAAAGATCCAAGAACTTTGGTCAGAGTTTCAGAGCAGGTTGTGGGAAGTGTGACAAGAACATGTGCAATCAGATAGACGTTGAATGCTGTGGTCCAAAGACTGAACAAATCACCTCGGTATGTTGCGGTCACACAAAACAGCAAGAATATGGTCAATGTGGTTGGGTAAAGGACAACGAAAACATTGCCGGCGGCAGAGGGTGATTAGGGAATTTCAGTGGGCAGATCAAACGTCCTGAACTCCACAAAATATCTTGACAAGTTCTAGTGATGCAGCTCCTTGACTTATCCAAAATATGAGGCCAAAGGACACAGATTTTTTTGATCAATGTTCCCCAATTAAGAACGTGGCAAAAATAAAGGGGACAGGATGTATAAATAGTTGCCAAGACACAAACAATAAAAAAGGTTGTTTACAGAATTTCTTGGTGAATCGGCATCTGAATTGGGAACGGGGTCTCAAAATCTAGCCACAGGACGGTCGAGAAGCAAGGAGCCACCCTGGAGACACTCGTCTGAAACAGGACTCAGACCTGGACAGCATCACCGAGTTAGGAACAGCAATTCCAGAAGTGGAGAACCAGTTCTGGAGAAGATGGGGGTGAGACTAGGGTGAAGTTTGCTCAGCTTGGCTCCAGGAAAATGGAATTAAAAGGTGACAGCTTATACAGGAGGAATATGCTGTTCCTATTTAGCGAGACATCTCTGGAATAGTGAGCGCCCGCCATCCTCTTCGGGTTGTTTCTCTGTCTCTCTCGAAGTTTATCAGCCAACTTGTCAGCACTCCCCTCATCACCTCACCCTTGACCTTGCTAAATCTCCTTTCTACACTGTGTACAGATGACCTCGCCAGCGATCTGCTGCACATGCTTGCCAAACTGTTAAGCTTAGCTGCTCTGCTTGGGTGCACAAGTACACTTTGCAGTACATCCCTGGCGGATAAATCAGCTGCCTTTAGTCCTCATTTCATTCAGCAACTTGGCCCACTAAAAACATGAAGAATGATAGGACCCTGTCCTGCAAAAGAAGGAAAGGATTTCTGACTTCCTATTGCCTCCAAAACATCACCCCCACCCAGCTGACCCCTGCCAAAGCGCAAATGAAGTTCTGACTCTGTGGTTACCTGCACTTAAACAAAACACATAAACACAGGAGTGGTAAAATAAGCTCTAGTCAAACTGTCGATAACAAGAAAA
Source organism: Arapaima gigas (assembly GCA_900497675.1). NCBI lineage: Eukaryota > Metazoa > Chordata > Actinopteri > Osteoglossiformes > Osteoglossidae > Arapaima > Arapaima gigas. Next base: position 26,631 of record UFQX01001200.1, on the reverse strand, counting down.
GGAGAGTGAATAATAGGCCGTACAGAGTCTGTCCGAGGTGCTCGAGGGCTCTGAGGTTGATTCATACTTGATTTTCACCACCAGCAGACACATGGAACCCATTTTCCACTGAGTGAGTTGGGATGCTGCAGGTACACATGAGGGAGGAACATCCCATCAGGCGTGTACAAGAGCACCTGCGGGCCAGGCAACAGGGGGAGATCTTCAAGTCAAGTCTCCTTTGGCATGAGTGATCCTGAAAAAAAAAAAACAAAGCCAGACAAACAGGTCACGGTACAGCAATCCCCCGGTATCTGAACTCTCCATATTTGAATTTTCGCTACAACGGCTCTTGAAAATTAATACCTAAATATCAGGATCCCTATGGACACTTTACTAACAAATTATTATCCAAAGTTTTTCTGAAATTAAAAAATGACATGACATTAAAAAAAAAAAAAATTTTAAATCAACAAATAAATGCCATAAAGTATTGTCCAGTGAGCTGTAATAAAAAATAATAATGCATGTATTGTAGTAAACTGTACTATATACTATTACAAATTTGTCTGAAGTGAAAGTGCACGCTGGTGTCTCAGCTGGTTTTTCTCGGGAGTCTCGTGTCTCCTTTCGTTTGAACGCGTTTGTGCAGCATCGCCACATTTACTGTGATTTAACCTCACAAGCCTCTCTTCTTCTCTTCATTCAACAAGCACCCGGTAAAAGTTCTTCGCTTTGTTTGATTAAATCGTTGGCAATTTTTTTAACAATTTTTTTTAAAATAAACCTATTTATTTGAATGCCTGTGGTGTCACTAACATGTGACATATGCCGCACTGCACACACTGCACCGCGGTATAAACATGTGCATTCACGACAACATTAAGTCTTTTCTAATGAGGTAACTGCTGTTTACCGCGTTTATCCTGCTCAAGTCGTGGCTTTGGAGTTATATCGGTGATTTCCGATGGGCTGGGGACGCATTATTATTTTTCCCCATTTAAAATAATGGGAAATAGCAACTCAGTATCCGAAAAATTGCGCATCTGACACGTTTTCAGGGACGAATTAGATTCGGATACCGAGGAACTACTGTACACTCGTGGATACGGGGGGCACAATTTAACCGTCAAGCATCAAAACCTCCTCTCTGCTCTGACCGACTCAGTAGGTGCCGACAAAGATGCCAGGAGAAAGGAAACAACAGTAAAAACATTTTTTGGCACCTAAGTTTTGCTTCCATAGCGACCCTAAAAACACGCATTACTTAAAGGAACAAGCCTCTCAAAAATGATAGGTTGGAGAGCAAATAACGCTCTTTGTGGAAACAGGAGTACTTTTAGCCGAGGCGGTCAATTACTCATCAGTAATGTTATCTGGGGCAGCTACTCCCCAACATGATCAGCTCCATATGTACACGCCGTGTGGAAGACTATTACTACGTTTTAAAAGCGCATAAATGCTTCTGATTGTTATTCTAGGCCCAGCCAAAACCCAATAACTTAATCTCCTTGGTGTGATGAGAATTGGAGCAATATCCTTCTTTATCAGATTACTGCCCCTGGTCGAAATGTAGGAACACGAAAGAACGTAGGGCGGCGTAGGATGACAATGCTGAATCAGCCATTTTCAACACTATATGAGCATAATAAATACATGTCTTCGGGGGTAAAACTGTCTGAAGAGGAATGGTGTAAACACACGCTCACACACTTCAAGAAGCCGCTGCTAAGCCCCATCCAGTAGGACAGGTACTTAAACACCTACAAGGGAACCCGGAGAGCCGACGCCACGCCGGACTTTTGCGTGGGTCTGAGCGGTCTATCGGAGCCGGCATCGGGTCTCCAGCCGAAGCCACTCATCCAGCAAAAGCAAACAAACAGGGAATTCGTTTCACAGGCTGAAGTCCGTCGTTCTGACGACCACCCCAAACACGAGCCCGAGTGCGGAGCGACGTCGCGCGACGTTGTTCTTCCGCACTAACCGAGGGAGACAAGAAAAACAATTAAAGAGTTTTCCGTACAAGGTGACGTGTTTTGACATAACGTGGCCCGACGGCGAAGGTCGGTGGCAGCGGTGAACCTTCTCCGACCGCGATGACTGGAGTATTTGTGACAAGAAATACAAATCGGTGTCAACATGCTGGAATTCAGCCGTTTCCAAAGCAAATGAGAAAAACTCACTCTGGGTGGGACAGGGGGGTGAGGAACTACAGCTACCCAGCGTGGCCTCGTGGATGCCCATCGCACAGACCTCCGTATTCCGGCCAAATCGTATTCAACTCATTATCGCGCAATATTGTATGGAAGCATCACGAGTGGTGGGAAGAACATGGCCATTACGTAGACGTGGACACGGGGTGAGATTGAAAATGAAGCAGAAGATGGAGAGCGAAGAGGTTATCCAGCATTTCGGGATCCAGGATTTGTACTAAATGATTTTTACAATTCATTCCGTGGCGCTGCCATTATCCCCCCCGGCTGACCTACGGCGAGTCTTCCCACCTGCTCCATCTAATAGCTTATGATTACAACTAATAAAATCTTACCCAAAAGTGTTCTAAGGTTTCTCCTTTTATTTCCTTAACCTGAGTTCCAACCTCGCCCATAATTAACAAGTATTATTAGAAAAAAAAGAAAATTGCAGGTCATTATCATGATAATTGCAAGGAAATTTCAAGCAAGGAGCTGCCAGGTAGCGGTAATGAAAAGCAGGGACGAAGGAGTTGCGTTTGCTTTGCATTTTTCTTTTCCCGCTTTCTTGACGTTGGGCGGGACTCCCGGCGACTACGCAGGCCTCGTCGAAACACATTTAGGCCGCGCACCTCCGCGCCGGCGTGTACGTGGACGTGAGCGTTTGTGTGCGCGCGCCCACTCTGGGGACACGGCCGCCACCGTGCTCCCAGATCCCGTCCGTTTGCCGTCCCCCGCGACTTGTCACCGGAGCCGCTCGGAGGTCGGGGAAAAAAAAAAAAAACAAAAAAAAAAAAAAAACGACAGAAACGGCATGTCCGCATCTCCGCGTTGACTGTTCCCATTAAAATTACTCCCACCAAGAAACTACCGCTTTCACATGTCACGTCTTGTTTCCGAAAGCGGTGTGGGAAACAGACAGCCGGGGGCAATTAGGGCCGCCACGCGGGGTAACAGTGCACGCCATTCATGTGAGTGCCTCATGGAAAGGCACGCAAACACATACAAAGGAAGTGGTGAGACAGCTTTTACATTCACAGAAAGAGGCCTAGAAGCCCTTCACATTTCATGAGTACCTTGGCCAACTGGTGTAGGATGAAAGGGCCAACAGGAGGCTGTCTTTCTTGAGGATTCCCTTTTTAATGAGAAGGTTTAACTGGAGGGCTTTGATTTTTCATCACTTTATTGCAGTCCAGTGAGGTGAGGTCTTCAGAAACTACTGCCCTGGTTCCAGCCTGGGCCTTCTGGAGACTTGTGGCCAAGCCCAGGGAAGTGCCCTGCAAGGGCTTGGGTGGAGAGCGAGCTCGAAATTCAACTTATTTGGTCTTCCTACGCAGTTCTCAGCCCCACAAAATGGCCTCCGTCGCAAACAAAAAACATGACCCAGGGCTGGGAGCAGAGGCTGGGAGGAACAAGACAAGAATGGAGCAGAAGGAGGATGGTCCTGGAAAAGTGCCGAACCCCTCTTGGCCTTGTCTTGTATTTTTTGGCTTCTAGTTTTGCTGGGGGGGGGTTCATCACCTGGGGTCCGTGAGTGAGGGTCAGGAGGTCTGCAAAGTGTAGCTTGCTGTGCAAATAGCACTAAATTTAAAAAAAACAGCTAGGATACATATATAGATATATCTGTGATATCGACTGATGTAAAAGTGAAGTTTCAATGAAGCAAATTTAGTGCAATATTTCTGAGACGTTTTTCTCGGAGGGGCTCCTCAGCTTTCGTCGTGTTCTTCATAGGGTAGGTGGCCTAGAAAACATTAAGAACCACTGCTGTAGAAATGCCACATATAAGAGGCAAACCCGGGCACGCGTTAGCAGATTTAGCAAATAGCGGGCGAAGCGTGCGATTCCGGAAAACGCCGTTACTCTTGTGCTCAGTTGTTCCAGAGAAACGTACAGACGCAGATTGTCACTGACTAATGTGTTATTCAGAACGAGCAGTTAGTTACCTCACCCTGTTTTCCAAAGCTTGTCCAAGGGGAGACTTTGATGAAAACCACTTGTAATCGTATCAAAGATTTCTTACAAATTGCCACCGCACAGTTCAGTCGTCGGCGTGCCCAAACCGAAGAGGGGTATTAATGTCACACGGGCAGACAGAAGAGAACCAGCTAATCCGGGTGATGTCAGGAGTCACAACTGAGTTTCAGTAAAGCAACATGTGGCAGCAGATCTTGTGGGTTGTTGTCAATTTGTCCTATTCACTGAGCAGGATAAACTGAGTTCTCACAAACTGTAACGTGCTTTAATAAAACAGATATCATATGAACAGCCAGTTTCAAATCATTAAACCATTACGCCCGAAAACACTGTCATTTGCAATAAATGTGGACGCGGGACTGCGGACCCGAAATGTGGAGCTGTGCAAGGGCCTCCTAAACACGAAAAAAGCGGCGCAGCTCAAACACAAAGACAACCGCTTCTTCTGGCTCCGCGCTCAGTGAGTTCAGTCAGTCACCCAGAGCAGAACTCAACCTGAACTTTGAAGGCAAAACCCAGCAGAGCTTCCAACTTGGCACTCGCACCTGCAACAGAAAGAGGCTGAAAACCCACGAGCGAAACACATTAAAATCGCCGTCGTTTTGTGTCTCCCGCGATGTCGGCACCACGGTCATTTCGCCAGCTTTAATATATGAGGTATTCCTTTTCCGTTATTATCAGCTGCTACGTTTTCCTCCGGGCTACTGAATGGAGATACCATCAAGTCTGGCAAGCTGTTTGCTGGGACTCCCAGGTGGATTGTGTAACACTGCCGACTCCCCGCTCTCATTTACAGGCTTCTGGCATTTCACAGCTCCTTCCAGAAAAAGCTCTATTAGTCAGTCTGCACTCGTTCGTTTTATCGAGGGAAACAAACCCGCTGTGCCACACAAGACAGAAGCTGCTCTATGCTCAACATGACATTCAAACATAATTTAGCTCCCTGCGACCGTATTCAAAGCAACACGTTCTTTTGGGTCACCGCAGCATGACGACGGAAGCGGCGTGCCAACCAAACAGATGTACAAAAAAGTGACCAGATTTACCAAAATGCATGAGAACCTACTCTGCGGGCCAAGTTAAAATTTCAAAATGAGACTTTCCCGTTTATTTGCAACAGGAGTTTCCGGCGTCGGTCGCGTGCGGACGAACGAAACTTCCGTCGAGCAACTGTGGATTTTTCCGCGGCCTTTTACACCGACGTTACGTTTTCTTGATCGCATTCCGGCGCGCGGCTTTTAGTGGAAAATTCGCAACATTCTACCTTAAAACAGCGGCGTAGCCCAGTAATTCGCTCGGTCATATTAACGGAACGGCACAAACAGAAACAAGTGACCCAGTGAAGCGCCGTACCCCTCATCACCCAGCACCAGGACTATGAAACCTATCAGTGACCACGGGTGCAAGAGACCTGAACATTCTCTAACCCCACCTTGTCCAGCGGCACCCTCCCTCCAGATAACATTAAATGCGATAAAAGTAAAATGTAGTGCAATAAAAACTGGAGTGGAACGAGAACTTCAAAACAATGCAGGTGTTTGAAACACTTTCTCACGTCCGGCTTCCAAGCTGCCGCTCCCTGCGGGGTGTCAGACAGGTGGAGCTCCGCCTCACCTGGACGTCTGATCTGAGCAGGACAAGCAAAACCTCGACACGAGACGCACGTCGGCTCATTTAAAACGACGGGTGTCGGGTCGTGTGGCGCGTTTGCCCGAGACTCGGCGTTGGTTTCGCGTCGTCCTCGTAGAATCTCAGAAACCCGGGCAGAAGCACAGGGGGAGCCTTGAGAACGTGACCTCGCATTTTTTTCTTTCTCCGCTGTAGCTCTCGCAAAGTCTTCGTCCACAGAGAAATGCCGAAATTCGCGAAACGTCGCGCGAACCCCAGGATGGCAACCTGTTCTGCAGGACCCGTTTCCAGTGGCACGTTCCCTCCAGCGTTCTCGGGTGAACCTACGGTTTCCAGAGTATTCCGACCGTCGCCGTTTTTCCAGCTTGTTTGCTTTTATTTGGAACGGCTCGACTCTGCGCTCCAAGGCAGCTATTGTCAGTTTACAACTCATCCGGGTCCCGAACATTAGAAGTTCTGCATTCGGTCTTGTCAGTTCAGCTTTCAGTTATTCAAGCTGCTACGTTTTTCTCCTATTGTCACGATGGAGGGCAGAAGCGTGTCCAGCTTGGCACTGCCAGCGTCCGTCTTTTCAAACGGCACATTCTTTCAGCACAACACGTGGCTGCACTTGTCTAATCCTTTTTTTCCCCCCCCGAAAGGCCCGCTTGTTTACATTTCTTCTGAAACCTAATTGTGTCATTTTCCTGACATAAGATAAATTACGCAGCTCTGATTCGGAGCGGGGGAGCAGGCGTTTTGGGAAGGGATCGCGAAGATTAGCTTTTTCAGTTTGTAAAAATATGGCATGAAGTCATGGCCTGAAAAATGATAGCAATTAATCAGAGCTACTGAATACAATCCGCTCGACCAATCACAATTACCTTAATGGATGAGTCACGGCGGCGGCTGGCGTAATAAGCGCCGTCCCCCAAAGACGTAGCCAAAACATCCAGGGCTACACAATCAGAGTGGAAACAGAAGAAAAGAAAGGAGCGTTATAGCGCTGCGGTCTTGTGATGATGTCAAGTTTGGAAATTTTGGGCTGATTGAGTACAACTGAGAGTTAAAGGGCACATCAAAACCAATTTTTTACAAGGCCGCGCTCGAAATCCGGGGTAGCGAAACGCGTAGAAAGTTTCGACCCGGCCATCGCTGAGAACTTCGAGAGCGGAGCGAAATGGACGACGAGGGGAGCGAAGCGGCCGGTGGCGGACCGGACCTGGCCGCGGGGCGCTGCTTCGAATGAGCGTTCGGGACGCGGCGGAGCGTAAAATCCGGCCGAGGTGGATCCCCGGCTGGTGTAACGCAGAGGGACGGAGCGCCGTTGTATAAAAAGAACGGGCTTGAACAGGACAGGCTTTGGCACTCCGCGACAGGGCGGGATAGGATGGGAATGGCAGTGCAAAAAGCGTTGGCTTTCCCATAACTCCCGAGGTGCGAGTCCTTCTCTCCGACCGCAGAGACATCATCATCAAGAGCGAAGTTCAGAAAGGACCAAACCCATAATCAACATTTCGGAATTTACTGTTTTGTTTTCACTGTCACGAACATACTGCTGCATACAAGCATCCTGTGCCAGTGGTCGGTTCTAAATTAGAGAGGCCGCACCACAATGGGCCGTGGCCCTCGGTCGACCTTTCAGGCACCGCGAGGGCAAGCGTGACCGCGCCGTTCGCCGTGGGAGAAACGCGGGCTCCGGTTCAGCCCCTACCCTGGTCCCGGCACCGAGCGATCGGCCTCGCCCTGCGCCACGGCACGTGGGACGCGCTCAGAAATCTATGCAAACGCTACTCAAATATAGTCGTGCGACGGAACCATTTTTCCCCGAGAGACGGGGGAGGGGGTCGAGAAAAAGCTGAAGAAACATTCTGGTTTAATCTTTTCGGGTTTAACGCTGATTTACGTATTTCTTTTAGCTGTTCCTGTAACACGATACAACCTGTCCTGCTAATAAGATCACGTGTGTCTATCGCGGGGTCAAAGGTGGTCCGAAGCTCATCCCGTGAGGCTCCGGTCCACGGGGGACCAGAGATGCACTGCCGGACTCACACGTGTACACAGTAAGGGATATTTAGAGCATTCGTTGCACCTGAAGTACATATTTAGATTGTGGAAGGAGACCACAGCACCAAGAGGGAACCCACACAAACATGGCGAGAAGAAAGCCTTTATATAATTGAATTAGTGAGATCAAGAACTTGAGTGGGATAAACATGGTGAGAGGGTTTGAGAGACCCAGCAGACCACAGACCGGGGCCTTATTTACCAGCAGTTCCGCTGGAAGAAAAATAGAGCTAAAGAAGCAGCCCAGCCCAGGGAAGGCTGAGGTCGCGCTCTGGTTACGGCCGATTCAGCCTGGCAAAGTAGCCACAGGGGACAAGGACCGGAGAAACAACGAAAGCGGTCGAGGTGGATCGCGGGTAGTGCTTGCTCTGGTGGAGCACCGTGTACTGTTTCCCCAGGATCCTGCAGAAATTCTGCTGCGAAACCTCAGTGGTCACAAGGTTTCCAGCTTCTGGTAGAGCAACTTCAAGGACACCTGTCCTACTCGGGAAATCATGGAGTAATAGGGTGTCTGGCAGTGTAAGTGTGTGTACTTCATAGTGCCTGCCTGTAATATGGAGCCGAAAGCAAGTGGGTCGTAATTCATATACCTGCACTTTAATACTCATCTACGTGCAAGATGCGTACAGCAAAGCAACGGAGGTGCTTTGTTGTCGACCACCTGGACGAGTGTTCCCGAATCCTCGTCGCAGGCCGAGGTTCCAGCTTCTCACCGCTGCTCTTCAACCGTCAGCCACCCAACGTTGTAGCTTCACAGGGTCTCAGTTGGCATTTATCGTTATATTTAGTTCATCTCATGAACATCTGTGACATCTCGCAACAGCCTAACCTACGCATTTCCCGTAAACTGACCTGCAGAGAACAACGGCCAGCTTGCATCGGTGGAATCAGGAAGAATCGATGCTCTCGGAATGCCTGGGTCTGCTGTTCTTTTGGACATTCCACATTAAACGCCTTGACTGAGTGTAGATGTAAAGCCTTGCAGCAAAAGCAACATTTCTACTCAGGTCTTCACCTCCACAAATGTTAATCGTGTAAGTTTCTTTGCGCCTTTCTAATAACAGGATGAGAAAAGTAAAGAGTCTCGAGGCATATTGGGAGCACATGGCAATGAGGAGGTTCTTAACAGGGACCATATGGTGATGGGAGGAAAAAGTGCTGCAGCCTAACGTGTTGAGAGACCCTACAGAAGAAGCAGAGGGAGTGAACATCAGTCTCCCGTTGGTGTGTCAGAGAATTGGCCAGCCAGTCACCCAGGGGCTGTTTCCCTGCAGTCCTCCTTCAGGTTCTCCTCCTGATGACACAGGCGTTCCGCCACCTACAGAATGAGGGGAACCACCAGTCTGTGGTACAACTCTGGGCTCAATACAGATCTACACCATAAATATTTTCAGAAGTTCCTAGTTCCCGGCTTTGCTTCACCTCTGTTTTTCCTTCTTGGTCTGGATGGAGAAAAATGAGACTGGTTTCCTCCAGCCTCCGAAAACAGAAGTGGATGAAAATGGAATCTAACCTGGCGAGGTGGGGGTTCCGGACTTCGGTGAAGCACATGCAGCAACTGCGTGGAGAAAAAGCGGCAAATTGCTTGCATCGGTGTTTAGCTGTAAAATTTGAAACTACCAGTCACCTTTTCACTGTCGAGTTCCTCCGAACCGTGGTGCTGTGCGCTTCTCGACGGCGCTTTGACACATTTACGATCGGAAGCCCTTTACTCGGTAATCCTTGCACTGCTGACCTGCTCCTTTCAGCGGCTCTAAAACAGTCAGCGCCAATATCCTGTAACGTCCACACCTTCCCGTTGACACCCACCACGTCCCTGACAGCAAATGACAGCACCGCTACTAATGGTCCCTTCCGACCCGGGACACAGAGCGGCGAAGGTTACAGCAAAGCCGAGGGGTAATGGAGAGCATGTGGGTGAAGCTCAGTCTGAATATCTGACTGCAGAACCTGTCAGACTCTCCAAATGGCCACTGATGGGCCAAAGCACATGACAGACAGCGGGAGGTCAAACGATTTGTTTGGATAAGAACAGAGGAAAGGGCATCGCAAGCTTTGTCATATTCGGGTAACAAGATTCGATTATTGAGTTTGTCATTCTGAAAAAGTTTACCCAACATGGGGCAGCAGAGGTGGTAGAGGGCTGGGTGGGGAGTTTAAAACAGCAGCCATAATAGACACTTTCATCAGGATCAGTATTAGTCTTTCTAGGGAGGTTAATATGGAGGAAGTGTGTGTGTGTGTGTGTGTGTGTGTGTGTGAGAGAGAGAGAGAGAGAGAGAAAACATGTCCCATGGGTCATTTCCACTATAATTGAGAACAATAGTGTTTCCGCCACGCGGTGCAGTTGTTCGATCCGCCCGTCTGCAGATATTTTGCACGGCTGCCATTCTCTCGCGTGCAACACCAAGTGCCCCCCATGCAGGTCCACAGCCATCAGAGACCATTTTCACACAAACACCCAGAACCCGAAGCTCCTTCTTTAAATTCAGCCACGATTCCCACCATTTTTAGCTGATTTTTTTTTTTCCCCTTTTGATGCCAAAGGTTAATCTGTTCTGGCCAAGTTCTTTCCAGCCAGTAGGACAACCTATAGAGTTGGGTGAATATTGAATTTTCAGATTATGCGGAGGTGCTGGAAGTCCCAGAGGCAAGAGCTCCAGTCGGGTTTTCGGCACACAGCAACAAACAGCAGCAGTTCAATTCAGTTCAGTTCAGTTTATTGAGGCTCCTTCTCAGTCAGGGACCCAACAACAGAACACATTTAAGAGACACAAAGTGAACCTATAGGTGAGAGATTAGCTATACATTTAATAAAAAGAGGACCTATACTTGGTGTAATACGGTAATACGGTAAGCCTCGCAAGTGAGGAGAGGAAAACAAAACCAAAAAGAAAAGGCGAGGGAGAAAAATAAACCTCTTGGGGCCCAAGATATCAACATATAGAGGAATATTTTTAAAAAACTAATAAAAAAAGTGCTGTAAGTCAACGCGCTGCATCGCTGTGGACATCGTAGACGGCAAAAGCTGAATAAATCGGCGTCGAGGCACAGATCCTGTCCATCACGGCACAGAGTCCTCACCTTCCGACACCGCGGGGCCCCCGTTTCCCTGCCGGTCCTGTCTGGTCAGCGCTGAGGGCACAAGAGCCGCGACCACGCACCAGACACACCTCAAGACGCCCGTCCTGATCTCAGAGACCCGCTCCAGACGCCTCCTGCCGGGGCCGGGTAGCACGTCTCGCTTGTTGACCTACGCTGGGCTGAGCGGTGACACGGTTTACACACTCAGTTTCACAGCAGCTCCATTCAGAACAAATCAGCCCTGCAGGGCCAAAAGGGTGGCTGCAAATTCAATCAAAATAAATCCGACCTGTCAATACAGATGTCCTGTGGCAACCGCATGTCCTAGAGGAGCGGCTGGCTCCATGTGCTAAAGCCATCGATAAACCATAACGTCTTTGTGTACCTGCCATTTTTCTCCCACAAATAGATCCGTTTAGCAACAGGCCTTTGTTATTAATGTCTCTCAGCGACCAGCCTGCTGTCCTGCTGCCCGTTTGACAGGAGGGAATCAGTCCTTGAAGGTATTTTTTCTGGTACTTCCATAAAAGTTGACGTGCTTCAGCGGTACCCTTTCAAATATCTTTCCATTTCGAACCTGACTGCTTCCTGACATCTCAGTCCTGCTACACTGAGCTGCGACTCCAACCTGACAAAAGGATAAATGAGAGCAGAAGACGAGCGGGGTTCGGGGGTCCGGGCAGCCGAGCAGGGCGACGCTCGCCTGGGCGACGTAGAAAGCTGGGATCTGTCTGAGGGTCAAGATGGCGGTCTTGCAAATGAACCTGCGGGCTTTGGAGGGAAGGGTGCGGTGTGTGAGAATTTGGACGTGGACGTGCCAGTCTCAGTAAAACTATACGTCCCGTTTTGCGGGGGGTCAAGCCCTTGTGCGAAAGAGTCGGTGGGTGAGGTGAGGTGGCCGTGTGTCAACTTCGAGAGACCGCGTGTCGACATGGAGTTCGGGGTTTGACTTGTTTTCTGCGAGTTTGTCGTTCGTAACGGACATGGAGAACTTCTGCTCGTGTGTGTGAGTGGGGTGGAGGAGGTGGAAGCAGCCAGTGGGATCGTGTGGGAAGCCCTCACTTGAACATGGGGTTTGGCCAGCAGCGTCAGCAGCTCTTGCGCCTCCCCGCCGGCTCGCTTGCTCCGAAGCTCCTGGACCAACTGTTGGGCAGAAGGGGGAGGTCAGAGGTCAGCAGAGTAGGAATCCTTCTCCCTCAGGGCCTCGGATCCAGGAGTAAATCCTCCCCGATCCCATCTTTCGTAACACGGCTGCTCTCTATCTGCCCCCTCGACACGTTGTCTATTCCTCTGCTGGGCCCTCAGCACTCTACGCGAATAGGACTCTTTTGAACCCCCCCACCAGACCCTGCTGGGTTGAAGAACCTCTTGGTCTTGGAGACAAAGGGCCAGAGTGGTGCGGGAAAAGGATCAGTATGGGACTGACACCTGTCCACCTGGGGGGTTTCCACTGGTCTGCAGTGGAAGTTCTCATCGCCTCCGTCAATCTACACACCAGCAGGACGGCTGGCAAGGGGTGGGAGGAGAGCAGGTGGAGGAAGAGAATGAGAACATATAAACACTGCCCCCTACTGGTCCAAGCTTGCTACTGTATAATAATAATGCAGCTTGTATCATGTTTCATGTCTGCAGGACTCAAATGCTTAGCAGGATGACTGCGCTTGAGGGGGCATCAAATTGCTGCTCAGATGTTTTTGGTAACCGATACGGCATTAAAGTGTTTGGAAGGGAGAGTTAGGGCAGCTGGCTAATTACCTCTGAGTTGGTTAGTGGATTCCAAAGGTAATAAAAGGAATAATTCCAGTTGGAGGGGGGTCTTTAATCGCCTCTCAGAGACCCATAGCCATATACACCCACCCCCAGCTGAAGTCCCGACCCAGCAGCGTCATAGGGACGGAACCTCGGACAGCGGCCCTGGGGTTAGCGGGACGTAGTGGGGCCGGTGGGGGGTTGAACATCACCCCGAGCTTGTTTCTCAAGTTCGTCATCATCATCATCAGGAGCAGGTTAGCAAAAGATAAGCCTGGTTTGTCGCTTTATGAGAGGCATAACTTCGATTAAATTAAATGGGGGGGTGTAATGATACATTTGGAATGACGGAACAAATAAAGTGACATCAGTGAACCCAAACTTCTCCATCAGCGTAGGTAGAAGCCCTGTGAGGTTCTGGGCCAGTGGGAGTGTTTTGGTGAACTTGACCAGTCAAAAACCTCACTTAGGGTGAGAAGAACCGGTGAGAAGTCTGTGGCTTGAAAAACAAAGCGGCGTGTAAAGAACAAACGGACAGACGGACAAACAGAGACCGAGCTTCATAGACAGAGATAAAGATGGCAGTAGCCTCGGACGCCACAGCCCATCCGGACCTAAAACGGCGCTACTTTTCCTTGTCTTGTGATCTCTTTTGTTTCCATTTTCCCGCCGTTTGCGTCTTCCCGCTTCTCTCTTCGTTCTGCATTTTCTCCTCGACCAAAAAGGAAGAACCTATCTGTGTCTTTCATGCACAGCAGTGTCCTCACAGTGAGGAGGAAACCCCAGATCAGAGTGAGGCGAAGAACAAAAAAAAAACAAAAACACGTGTCCGTGTTAATAAGTGCACCAGATCCAGGAGAAACGATAGTTTGTTCTCCTCATAAATCTGTACGAGTGCAGAATAAATTCACCTGGAACCTTGATGTGGGGGGCGGGGGGCGGAGACTGAGCTCAGTTGGCACCCATCACCTGCCAGGTTCTCTCTAACCGGCACTCTGGGGTAAAGTGGAGTTCAGGCATCATTTTGTGCTTCAATGGAAAATTAAAGCCACATTAGTGAAACTCAAAACTAGAACTTGAATTAAATGAGATTCCCTGAACAGCTGATGGTCCAAAATGGACTCTGGCACCTTTTCTAATGGCCGTGAGGTAAAGGGATCCCAAGTACAATGAATCATTTGGAGGACTAAGAGATCCAGGCAAAAGCTAAAAAACCCGGACGCTTCTCACCCTCGTTCGAGAGAGATTCGGGAATCTTCTGGAACAGCGGTTCTCACCCCACTGTATGAAGCGCCTCTATGCGATGTAATGGCATAAATACATAATAAAAGCAAGAAGCATTTTACCTGCTATCGCCATGTTTTTTTACAGCTGATCACAAAAACGACCAGTTTTGGGGAAATTTGCCGATTCGCTTAGCAGGCAAAAGTGTGGATCTCGAATCGATCCTGCGATTGCGGGGCTCGGTGAACCGGCAAATCTTGGACATTTTCAGCCAGTTGAACTGGAAATGAGGGCCTGACTTTGACACGTTTGAAAATACGTCCGATGTTTTCCCCCCCGCAAAGTCCGAGGCCTCGACCAGACGACTGCTTTCCGAATCCGAGCGAAGGAGCCGCCGCAGATCTGAGCGCCTTGTGGACGTATCCTGTGGCCCTGCTTTACAATGGACTTTTTCGCAGACGTCCTTCCCACATTTTTAGCTGCGTGTTGCTCCGGAACCAGTGCTGAGATTTCTGAAGTTGTTTCTGACAGCATATTTTGCCCTGGTGGCACTGAAGAGTAAATACAAGAATTAACTCAGTGTGGAGCCAGATCTCTACCTACAGCCTGAGACCCAGCCTTCTCACTGCACCAGTACCCATCCATCCATCCCGCCATCCACCCATCAGTTCATCCCACTATCCACTCATAAATTCACTCATCTATCCGCCCATCCTTCTACCCATCCATCCATCCATCCATCCATCCATCCATCCACTCATAAATCCACTCATCTGTCCACTCATCCTTCTGCCCCTCCATCCACCCATCAGTTCACCCATCCATCCATCCACTCATAAATCCACTCATCCGTCCACTCATCCTTCTACCCATCCATCCATCCATCCATCCATCCATCCATCCACTCATAAATCCACTCATCCATCCACCCGTCCTTCTACCCATCCATCATGGGAACATAACACAACCAAGTTAAAATCTATTTCATTTTAAATTAATTTTTTATAATTATTGTGCACATTCTTGTTTCTTAGCACCTTCATAAGTTTACCAGCAGCTGCCACTCTGCCCTGAAAATCAAGTTCATTTCTTGACTAACGTTAAAAAAAGAGAAACTCCTGTAATAAAGAGCTGTTGTTGTGAAGCGATTCCTTCCACGTTGACTGTCGGCGTTCATCTCGCCTGGACAACGGGCAGGTCCGCAGGTCTCTATGGGCCGCAGGAGACATTATGCTCCGTTTTGGGACGCCCTGAGCTGTTAAAGGTTGGGAACCTCAGCTGTGGGATCAAGACAACAAAACCTGTGCGATTTCAGCCAACCACACCTCCCAACACTGTGGTTCTGCTAAGACGACATATCGCCAGGGCTTCTTAAGTAATACTATAGTACAACGCTGAGCAGAAGATGTGAAAACTACACACACACACACACACACTCAATCGAAAGGCTGCACTCCAGGTTAAACACGTGTGTGTGCGTGAACTGGAGAATCTTGGGCTTTTGTTGATGGAGAAATTTAGAGAATTTTTTTGGGGGGGGGGGGCTTTATAGTGGTTTCCGGGGGGCTGAATTGTCGTCTTGTCTATACCGAGGTCGTGCCAGCTCGCAGGACGCGCTGGTGGGTATGGAACCAGAGACGGGTTCATAAATCACTCGTGTGGGACGAGGCGGACTTTTCGGGACGGGATATTCACGCCTCATCTCTCGCCCTCTTCATCCGTCATTCCCCTCATTGCAGCAGCCAGCCAGACACGCGTGATCCGCCTGAATTCCTGCACTCTCCACTGTGCCCAGAAGGCCGCGATGCCTGACAGCCAACCTTTTTTGGGGGGGGGGGGGGGGGGTGACGGACCACAACTGGATTTTCTATCTCACTAAGAATGGGAAACGTGGAGAAGTGGAAGATAACGGAGCAGCATCTGCAGCCTGGGGAGAAGTATATTCAGATATCAGTGGAAATGCTCACCCCCCCACACCATATCTGTGTAGATTTTCTCCTGGTGCTCTGGTTTCCTCCCACACTCCAAACGTGTGTGTGTGTGTGTGTGTGTGTGTGTGTGTGTGTGTGTGTGTGTGTGTGTGTGTGTGTGTGTGTGTGTGTATATACATGGAACCACAGTCCATGAGCCCTGGTCTCCCTTCAGATTGACTTCCCATTCGTCTGTAACCCCAAGTAGATCCAGCTGGTTTGTTTTGACTCACTTGTGTTTTCATGGGGTTCGGCTGACAGCCCCACACCTGAACCCCAAACTTGAAGATGTTCGGTTACCTTGACACTCACATCTTTGGGCAATGGGAAGAATCTCAGCTCCCAGAGGCAATCCACACAGACACAAGGAGGACAGTGAAACGCCTCCCACACTTGAGTCGAACTCAAGCTCCAAGAGCCCAGACAGTTTTACCCCCAAGAAAACCTCCAGGAAGGTAAATCTACACTGGTGCTGCAGGGTCGCTCTGCTAGTCCAAACACACCGACCGCATCGCCGCCTTCCTACAGCCTCGCTGGTCCTACCTGAGCACTGAGGACTTTCAGGGAGGTTCTGGAGAGAACAGCGGAAAGCGCGGGGTGAAGGTTTGGAGACACTTTGACTGAGCGTGACAAACAGCGACTTCCTCGCCGAACAGAGGAGCGCGGGGTTCTCCTCGATGGCCAGGCCCACCTAAACACCGCGTCGGATTGAGACGGGGCCAAGCACAGCACCCAGAGCGCCTCGCTGGTTTCGAGAAAGAAGGGAAAAAGAGCTAAATGTGGAATCCATAAAGCAAAGAATGTCACTTGTTCTGGAGATCCGAGTCCAGAAAATGACATCTGCTTTGCTACTTGCCCGTCGTCTGGTTTGTTACCGTGGATTTTCTTTTCTTTTTGGACAAAGCGAACGCAAGATTAAATGCTTTTATTTACAACCCGGGACGCGGTCCAGCCCAGCCGTCCCTGTCTAACAGAGGAATGTGAGCGTGTGCTGGAGCCGCGCGGCTCGGCGGTCCCCTGCGGGACGGGGGGCTGGAAAAGCGACACGAGCGGAGCTGTGGGAGGGCGGAGGTGAAGTACCGCAGAGCGGGAGACGGGGACAGAAGAATGACCCACGCAAAAGGACATCAGAACAGAAGAGGTGCAAGTTAAATGGTCATCGGTGACCAGCACGTGTGGCACCTCGCTGATGTTCACTTACTAATATCATTATTATTACCAGCAGTAGTAGTACTATTATCATTATTATTTTTATTATCGGTATTATTATTAGTAGTAGTACTTTTATTTTTATTAGTAGTAGTAACACTATTATTATTATTTTTATTATTAGTAGTAGTAGTTGTACAAGTAGTAGTAGTACCATTATTATTATTTTTATTTTTATTGGTAGCAATAATAGTAATTTTTTTATTAGTAATAGTAGTAGCAGTACTATTATTATCATTATTCTTCTTATTATTATTATTATTATTTAGTAGTATTAGTATTAGTATTATTTTTACACTTAGGACCATGTATGACAAAAAACGAAAAAAAAGGCCCACAATTTAAATATACAGAAATGTTGTCACCCTCCATGAGGCAGCAAACCCTAACAGAACACACACACACACACACACACACACACACACACACACACCTTGTGCACGATAAGGGTTCCCCCTCCTCCCTGTATAGGTCAGCATCTCCTGGCCTCCTGCATTTCCGCCCTTAACCTGTGCATCTCCACTCTCCACAGCTGGCCGGTGTACCTGCTCCATAAGGGGGTCTCGACTTCAGGGCTGCGCTGCCGGAAGACGTGCCCAAGGAGCGCGGAAACGGTGTTGTCAGGAAACGCTCAAGACTCAGGCTCAGGCCTTGGAATCCACGGAGGATCAAGGCAAAGGCTCAGAAAAGACGGACCAGCTCGGAGACCTGCGGGGGCTGGAGGAGGGGCACCGGCAATGTTTTTTTCCATACAACTTCAAACAAGCAAAAAAAAAAAAAATCGCACGTACAGATTTCTCATGAATGTGTTTCAAACCATTATTTTGTGCATATTTTACACCTTTTTTATGAAAAATTTTTTAAAACCTGGTCGTTCGTGGATCAACAAGATATCGCGTCACTTCTGCGAAGCGCCGTTTTTTGCTGAAAAACATTCAAACTTCGGGGAAACCAAAATAAATAAATAAATAAATTGGCGCCAAAGGAGTTAAAATCTGGAACCCATACAAGTTAATGGAAGAAAGGTTTCCTCCTGAAGGATGTGATGTCAATGTCTTTCAGATTAGACTCTGGATGAAGAACAAAAAAACAAAACGTTTTTTTCACGCTATTTACTGCCAACTTCAAGTCTCCTCATTCACATCCATCTACGTTTGGCATCTCGAGCGACAACAGCAGCGGCTTCGACTGCAAACTTCAGGAGCCCCGCGATGGCGGCTCTGCTCTCCCCTCCAGGCGCAATAAGAATTGCCCACCCAAAACCCTGCGTCCGACGCCCCGTCCACCTTCTCGCCGCTACAGACCACAGCGGACGGAGAACGGAGACAGAGGAAGGAGACCATGGGAGAGCAGACGGTGGAATAAGACCTAACATCTGTACCCAGCTGCCACCGCAAGGTTCCTGTTCGAGAACTTGCCTTGCAGGAAGACGCGTTCCTCTGCTTCCTCCCACAGTCCAAAAACATGTGTTCCGGGTCAGCTCGGGACTCTCCAAGTAAACAAGTGCATGTACTTGTCCTTCACTGGACTGGTGTCCTGCCCAAGTTCTACACCTCCTCACACCCTGTTTATTCGACCGCTGAGAGCCTCCGGAGAACCAAACAAAGCGTTTATTGGAATGAATGGGTGGACAAAAGGTGGATGGTGGGGGGGTTGGATGCCAGAAAGGGTCGGTCAGAGTTTTAACGCCGGAGCGTCTCGTGTGCTGAACTATTTATTATAATTACAGGTCCACTAAATTATGCGCATAATTTACGCATATATAATACACACCCCAGCGTACAAGGGCTGTACCGCGACACACCTACACTTGAGCGACTGGCGCACATCCCCTTTTGCCCACCGCTCCTCCTTATAAATCTGAAGCTCCGCCCCTTGCAGATCGAACCATCTTTAAGTTATCAGGGCCGTGGAGAAACGTGGAACACGGAACTTTCAAATGTCAAACACGTGCAAACGCCTGTTTGACGTGTAAAACGTAAGCAGCCGACATCGAAACAGATGCAGCGTTAAAGCAGCGTGAGCAAAAACATCCCGAGCGGCCAAGAACGAGTGGTAGATTCCAAAGGGGGGCCGGGTGTTACCTGGAGGTCAATAAAGTTCATTCGAAAGGATGGCCTCCGTTTGGCCTGGTTGAGAAGCGGGAGTAGAAACGGAGAGCGGAGAACCGGCGGGAACGATTCGATGTTTCACGGCGGAAGAAACGGCGAGAAGAGCGGCAGAGCAAGCAAAGTTTTTCATAGAAATAAAAGTTTTCTCACAGACTGGCTAATTTATCGTGTGGAGTCACGGCGTTGGGACAATCCAGGTGGTCACACGTGGGCAGTTTAGAGACCCCATTCGACCTGGACTGTAGGAGGAAACGGGAGAAACCCATACAGACATGGGAAGAACATACAAACTCCATGCAGATGGAAGCGGATTGGACCCTCCACCTCACACTGTGAGGAGGCGCACCACTACCTGCTGCTTCATCAAACCACCCTTTACAATATTATACCATCTAATAAATCTACATATATCACACATCCACTTTGTTGAACCGAAGCGTTCGTCTGATTTATTGAATACATTTCAACAATTTGTCCTAAAGCCCTTGTTGCCAACGTAGCCTTTTGAAGATCTATAAAGCAAAGAAGCCTTAACAACGTCCAGTGGGGGCTTCTTCCAGGCCGAACAGAATGGATTCCCCAAATCAATTTAGCAGAAAACAGACCGGAGCCGATGGTTTGGAGATCAGCGGCGCCTCTGGGGAAGCACAAAATGAATGATGTCAAGCCTCAACTTGGACAGCTTACAGCAGAGCCCACTAAAGTTCAGTCCAACAAGCCAGGAGAACCCCGGGGTCATCGGAAAGGATGGATGTTAAAAGTTCCAGAAGAGCCTCCATCCAGCAACCCTCAGCAGCCTTTGCGCAGCATCACGGTACCGGCTCAGATACTCGAGAAGGTTTGCTCGCCGGGCTTAAACCTGCCCCACGAATATTGCAGTTTGGCCTCGGCGACAGAACGCGCTTCCAGGCATTGAGACGGCGTGTCCAACTTGTGTTGGGAATGTTGCCGTCATCGCAAGAAATTCCGTGCAGGATGAGCCTCGGTACGGCTCCCAGAAACCGCTCCTCGCTTTCTCCTCGGAAGTCCCGCCCGACTTCTTCCCAGACCTCGCTTTCACAGTCACGTTTTGCTGCTGCCGAGCCCAACCGGACCCAACTGAGCCGAGCAAAGGAGGCCTGCGAAGGACGCGGCCGAGGTTACAGTGCAAAGTTCCCGTTGGGGTCAACAGCCTTCTGGGCTCCTTTCAATGGTCAAACACACTTCCTTCCACGGCCGCTGCGAGGCATCTGCTCATGTCATTAATTGACAGGTTAAGGAAATCTAAATAACATTTCATATTATAAAAGATTTAAAGGACACGGGATAATGTGGTGGGGGGGAAGTGGGTGGAAAAGCCATTACAACACCAGACCTTCATAAGAGGCAAGAGCACAAGCAGATCGCCGGCTCTCGTGAGCCGTGACTCTCCGCTTCCTCCTCCCTGCGCTTGGAAAATTTTAAATATGTTTTTATATTGCAGTTATTTGGAGGGAAAAATTAATTTCTGGTTTATAGGTCAAAGAAGTCAGCCCTGCACTTGAACTGGCCAGGTGGAGTCCACTGGGCCATAAAATGTAGAAGAGCCAATATTTGAGACAAGACAGGTCAGAAAACTTCTATCCATGCTGTGCAGCTCCAGCCCAAGGCCTTATGCAATGCTCTTAAGGACCCCCTGCAGGAGTCAGTCTGCTGTGATTTTGTTGCATCAGCTGTGGTTTAGGTGTGAATCACATCTCCTCGCGGCACATCCGGGGTCGCTTGGGCTCTGGCATCACCTCCCGTGGATTGAGACTCAGGAAAGACGCACTGCCATGGCCTTCTTAGAGTCTCACTAACAAGGCGTCCGCAGCAGGAGGACCTCAAGAAGCGGCGCCAAGAGCTGAATAACATTTAAAAGTGCAGAATGTCCAACAGAACCCAAGGAAGAAGAAAAGAACTGCAAACTGACGTCGATATGGCGGAAGACGTTCTCACATTTCTAAAGTAAGGTTCCAGGGTAGGGAAAAAGAAGAAAACCTGCGATGCTGCAACAAGATGAGTATAGGAAGGTACTGAGGAGCCAAGGTGTGGCCCCCCTGTAGAGTCCAGGCCATATTAGAGAAATAGAGAAGACGAGGAGCTAAATCCGTCGGTTTCCGGAGGTCTCGGTCAGCACAGTGAATGAATGAATGAACAAATGAATCCCAGAGGGCCGTGCAACATACACATGGCTACAGGACACGATGAAATACGGCGAATAAATACATTTTTGGACCTTAAAGCTGAGGATCTGGGTCTTCAGCAACGTTCGGGGCAAACAGAACACGGATCCCTCCGTCGGCGAACAGACTCCAGCAGAAACTGCCCTCATCTGAAGTCACAAATATTTGCCAACAACTGAAATCTCTTAACATTCATAAAACAAGTATTTATGTTCCAGTTTTTTTTTGTTTTGTTTTTTTTTCACTTTCTCCTGACCGAAAAAAAAAAAAAATCAAATCAACAACATTCACCTTCTGGCAAAAACAAAGTAGATGTTTTCCAGCAGCAGGACGGAAAACTGCTGGAGCAAATTTTGCTCCCCCTCTGCGGGTGCTGAGCAGGTCGAACTTTTCGGGTTTAACGTTGTATCTTCAGGGTCGACGTTTCAAACGCGGTCCCGGCAGCGGGGGAAGCGGCACCTGCAGATGTACTTAATGCGAAGAAATCGGGCTTTTTTCCCCTGTCGGTTACCTTGTTGTTTGGGATCCGGTGGGAGAATTAATAGGTGAACCGCAAAGAGAGGAATGAGCTAGAAAATGGAGCATCACTTCCTCATACCTGTCCTTCACACCCGGCAGTGAGGACACCTTGGATTCCTGTGAGCACACGACCCTGATGACCCCGTTTTTGCTGCATTTCCACTGTCGACTCCCACTAACCTCAAAACAGGCACTCGGTGTGGAAAGAAGTAATGCTGTATGGATGAAGGAGGCCGGTGTTTTGCATCTAACCATCAAAGGGACATTTACAGTACTGTGCAAAAGTGTTAGTCATGCAACTTGAATGTGTGTTGAGAAGTACAGGTAGATTCTTATCTACCATCAGGGGGGTTTCTGGTTGGTCCCAAATTCATTGTGCAGCCTGAGAATGACCTCAAACACCCAATCTTCAGCAACAGATGGTCTGGTCCCCACAGAGCCCTCATCTCAACATGGTCAAGTCAGTCTGGGAGGACATGCAGGGACAGTCAAAGTCTGCAGAAGAAGTGTGGCCAGTTCCTCAAAATGTTTGGAAGAACCTACCAACCTCTACCTTAAACTGCATGCAAGTTTGCAAAAGAGAATTGATGGCGTTTTAAAGGCAAAGGGTGGTCCCGCCAAATATTGATCTGATGGAGGTTTTTTTGTCTCCTGCACTTTTTAGAAGGTTTATTGATTAATAAGTATTCATGGCATTATTTCTGGAACCGTCCTCGCTTTATAGCATTTTTCCCCACAGGTGCCTAAGACTTTTGCACAGCACTGTATATTAATTTCTTAGGTTTAGGTTCAAGGTTTAGGTTTGGACGGGGGAGGGAAGGAGGACGAGGAGACGGCGCAGCGCTGGACACGTCTTCAAAGCAACACATCTGCTTTACACGGTAATTTACTCACTGGTCGTGGATATTTCTATTTATATCTTCTTTTGCTCTTCTTGTTGCTCGGATGGAGCGGCGAACGTCCCTCACAGCTTCCAGCCTGAGTTCCTGCACGGCTTTCGACTGCTGTAAAAAGAAGCTGCTCTTAAATGCAGCGTATGAAGAAATAAAGGTTATTATTACTGTTGTTATCGGCAAGTGTCATTATCACTGTAATACTTGTGGTCTCTCAATAAAGTTCAATAAAGTTGTACGTAAATCAAAGCGGGAAAAAGTCATTCTGATGTCTCGGTCTGTCGGTATCATTCTGTGTTTTTTTTTTTTTTTTTTTAATTATTTTTTAAATCCAGTGTTAATTTCTTGCTGCTGCGGCTCGGGATTCGGGGACCCCCGTCTGACGCGACGTCACCGACAGCAGCGTCCCGGAGGGAAACATCTCCCTCGGCCGGGGCGTCTCGAGGCTCGGCGCTGCGGCGAAGCGAGGCGACCCGGGCCCGGGCCCTGCGTTCCGCGCGCGTCTCCAAGCGCGTTTTTCCCCGTTTTTCCTTCCCTTCCTCGTTTGCGAAAACGAAGTGGAAATTTTTTTCTCCTGATGTAACTGGAAACAGGGACCCTTTCCAGTGGCAACAAATTCTTGTGTTACAGTCGCCCGTACTCCTCCAGCGGTGGCGGATCCTGCGGGGAGTAAGTGCTCCCGTAGCGAACGCCACGCATTCCAGATGCTCGGCATTCCTCGCATCGGGACGGAAAAATTTACCGTCCGTCTCGGGGAAATTTAATACTGCCATTCTTGTCATGTCCCTCATAGCTCCGCTATTGGGCCAGGCCTGTGGAAGTCATAAAGAGCTCGGATTTAACCGATAAACAATACGAATTCCCTGTGTTTCATCATCAGATCCGATTATAAAGCCATTACCGTGTTTGAAACGCGCGGGACGGGGGCGGTATGCCGTGCCGCTTCTTCAGGGACTGTCTGGTGAAAATGTTTCAAGCATTTGTTTCTGCTGCCCCCCGGGACCCCCCGTGGCCAAACAACAAACACAGGTGCTCCCCCCCTCCCCCCACCTTTTTTACACGTCCGGAAGGGCAGTAAACTCGGAGAAGAACGCGCAGGTGCGGCCTGACGTACCACGGTAAACTTTTAGCGGGGTTAGAGGGAGTGATGGGATGGGGGGGGGGCTTTGTTGACCTCGTCTTGCTTTTACACCTTCTGACCCCAGAAAATGTCACTTTGCCAGAACAGGGGGAGGATGTCAGTCCCGCCTGTTTTCCTGCCGCTTAGGAAACGGATATGCAAATTATTATGTTAATTCATACATGGGGGGGGGGGGGGGGTCCAAAAAGTGACAGCGAAGGGATTGGTGAGATGAAGAAGAACGTCGTCTTTCGGTGTAGATCGGCGGCTGTCACTTGTATCACGACACGTCCGACTGGCTTCGTGGTCCAAACAAAGATGTTCCGCGACATTCAAGAAAATTTGGACTTCCATCCACCGTCGATGAGGAACCGAGGTCCAAACCCCAAACTGGGGAACACCCACCCTGGTCTTCTTCTTAGTATCCTGGCTGGCAGGATGGACCCAAAGCCCAGGCCACAGACCTGCTTGCCTGATGCCAGCTTCCCTGTCTGGACCAGGGAGGAAGTCCAACTGTCGGGAGAAAAATCCAGGTGAAACCTACGGAGGGGGATCTCCGGATCTCAGGCCCACACAGTCACTGTTTGCTCCTCTTCCATCAGACCCCACAACGGGTAAATCTTTCCGTTTCGGCTGATGCCGCCCAGGAGCAAGACGACGTCTTACGGTTCGGGTGATGTCTCGTCCGCACCGTCTGACCAAACGAATGTCTAGGAAGCTCTAAGAAGAACTTCCTGCAGGAAGAGCAGGGACACCGCCAAGGCTCATTTTTTGGCATCTCCCTCTTTTCTGGGAGGTTCCGGAGGCGTGGGCGATCGCAGAGCCGCTCGGGGAGGTGAAACGGCAGCCGGCCTGGAGGACACGCGGAGGTGTGAAGATGCGAGGACAGATGTTAATCCTCAGCGGCCGGTTGTGCGGATTTTTAAATAAATCTCGGCTGCGTCCGTCGGCAGGACAGCTTCTCCTTCTTTCGGCTAAATATTTACCGAAACCTGCAGACGTCACAAAAAGAGAAGAGAGAAATCGTGGTGAAAGTAAGCCCAGCGCCACAACAACCTCTTCCCACATTAGGCCTCGCCGGGGTTCTTGTCATTCTTGAGGTTATTAGCGTTTGTCTGGTTTTTTCTCGCTGTTTTCTGTTTTTTATGAGATATTAATTTTCGGCAAAGGCCGTATTTCGCAGCGGGCGGAAGGCCAGCGAGACGAAGCCGGTCCAGCTGGGATCGGACCCCAGCCGGCCCAGCAGCCCTCTGTTTGCTCTCAAAACACGCCTGTAATGAGCACTTTTAATAAGACGCCCGCGCCGAAGGCCGCGTGCCGGGCCCCGGCTTTTAAAAGGGGAAAATATTCGCCGTGATACTTTTGTAGTCCACCAACAATATTTAGTTTAATCAGCATATTTGATTAGGATCCGTTTCGCCTGCGTTCCGCAATTTGTTCATCGCAGGGTTACGCAAACCGGGGGCTCCTGTCAGGGGGCCAGACAAGGTCCCCCTTAAAGCGGCGGCTCTGTCCCGCTCCCGGTCCAAAATGAGCCGAATGTTTCAGAAAAGCCCCCCGTTCGCGGTGTCAGTTAAGCCTCCTCGAAATCTCCGGCAGAGACGCGCGGGGGTCACCGCCCCCCCATCCCGCGGGCTCCTTCGGTCCCGTTCGCCAAATCGGTCCTCTCGTCCCGCTTTGCTTGTACCCCTCAGCAAATAAACAAGAATCAAGTGCTAGGAAACATTGGGGGGGGGGGGGGTGAATTTAAACAGTCGGGTTTCTGCCCGGCTGTTTTTTTTAGGATCTGCGAGCGCCTGGAACGCGTCTCCCGCCCGTAATCGGCACAAATGGCGATAATAGTACGGTGATGAGGCTTTTCGCGTCTTTCTGTACACGTTTACGCGCGGAATCGCTGCCAGCATCCGACGCCCCCCTCCCCTCCCTTCCTTCCGCTTCCAAGGGGGGGGGGGTCGGAAGCGAGGAGGAAACCAGAGCGTCGATCTCTTTTTCTCCGACTGTCTGTGTCGGAGAGGGGATGGGGGTGCAGGAGACACACGCTGTGCAAACAATCCGGCTTCCACAGGATGGCACCCCACCCACCCACCCCTCCAGATCCTCTGCAGTCCCTCAGCCATCTGCTTTGCCTATCAACACCGTCCTCCCATATTCTCCTCAAACCCTCTGAAATGTGGACTGAGGTGTTATTCAAACTTGTAAAGTCTCCTGTAGAAAGGATTACAAATGATTTATGCAGATACTGTCTCTCACACACACACACACACACACACACACACACACACACTTCAGCAGCGGGGTGAAAAATGTTTACATTTTAGTGAGTTTTAAAAAAAAGAAGGGGAGGAAAATTGTTTTACTGATGTTGGAAAATGTTGGGAATTAATCATGAGATCCGAGCAACAGATTCGGTCCACAGGTGATGGGCGATCGTGCCGACGGCCGTTTTCCCCCTCAGGGATGTGGAGGGTTGAACGTTTTGGTGAGGAACGATGTGTTTCCAGCTGAGATGGGTGGGGTGAGGACCCTCTGGGTGGTGGTGGCGGTGGGGGGGGGGTGTACCTGTGTCATTCCCAGACCCAGCACGCAGGGCCGGCATGGTTCCGAGGTGCGTGGGCCGCTCAGCTGGGGGCGTAGAAACCGGGTTCGGTGACCCACCCCGGGGGTCCGAGCCGCGTCCCGGGGGTTTAGTCCATCTGCGGCAGAGAGCTGGGAAGAGAAAACATTCAAGATAAAACAAGAAGGTACG
>UFQX01001199.1:78870-107999 GCA_900497675.1 Arapaima gigas | reverse complement strand
AAATCCCCTTGGGAGCAGTTCGGGGGGGGGGGGGGGGGGCAACAAGACCTATGTATTTAGTTTTCATTACAGATGGAACCTGGGGGGAGGGGGGGAGGTTGGGGAGGGGACAAAAAATGTACCTGTCAAAGTCCCGAAGTCTCGCCAGGGACCCCGGCCACACATTTGCCATTTCAGAACTCAGCTGACAAATAAATGGCACCTCACCGGCTGAGCCTAAGAAAAGTCACACAAGTTATAACTTCAGCTTCTACGCCGAAATGCCGCTTCGACGCACCACCCCGGATGTCAGGAGACGAATCACCCCAGACAACATATGAAAGGCAGGCGTGCGCACAAATAACTAACCGCCGCATTAAACCACATTAAACAAAAAGTAAGAGATCTCATAAGTGCGGAACAAACGAAAACCCTAAACAAAATTAAACTGTGAGCATCGGGGTAGAGGGATAAAGGAGGTAAAGGCCCCCCGTTGAGTTTGGCACAGGCTGCGTAACAGTTAATGTGCTGAAAGCTGAGGGCAGCGGCCGCCCCCCAGCATGCAGCACTCGAGCTAACATTCGCGGGCAGGTTTTTCAGCACATCCAGAATGGAACTTCACTGTTGTGCATTTGAAATTTTCCACCAGATCCCCCATTTTTTGTGTCTCCCTGCCTGAGAGATTTTTACAGTGCCGGCATCAGCTTAGCGCTCTGACTGACAAGTCCCTATTAAATCATTTGTCTGTTGGTGCGTGGAAGGCTGCTGGCTGGAGGAGAGAGCGCAGATCGACCTAGACCACCACGCCGGAGCACTAAACCGAAGCTGTGCTGCTTTTCCGCTGACCTTTACGAGTCTTTGACCG
Organism: Arapaima gigas; assembly: GCA_900497675.1. NCBI lineage: Eukaryota > Metazoa > Chordata > Actinopteri > Osteoglossiformes > Osteoglossidae > Arapaima > Arapaima gigas. The sequence continues at coordinate 107,155 of UFQX01001199.1, read as the reverse complement.
AAATCCACATAGATGTCGCAACAGCGAGGGTCCGGCCTCCTTCAACACATGAACCCAGAAACATGCTTTATAGAGGAAAACCCGGATAAAAAACCCCGCTTTGTTAGGGTCGTGTGGCGGCCGGTTTAAATGCTTAATTGTAAAACTCAAAAGCTACGGCTAGGCTGGGATCCGGCATGCGGAAACTTTTCTAATACACAGAAGAGGACAATCAACAAGATCATCCCGCAGCATCCTCCCTGTTAAATATACAGTGCTGGAGCGGAGCGGAAATGACTGGAAGCGTTTAAAACAAATTCTTTTGTCGATAACACTACAAAGTAATCAATAGGCTGCGAATTAAACGAGGCGATCGCGGCCCGAGGATTCCTGAGCCTATGTGTGGTAAAGACAATCTCTTTAATGTACTGCAAAAAACCAGAATTCCTCCAACATGGCAGGCTAATGGCCACGAGAGTGGGAACAAAGGGATGGTGCGCTAATAAAGTACGGTAGGCAGGGACAGGAACAGAGGTACTTCATTAACCTCGAGGATCCAAAACCTCAAAGATCAAAAGCGGCAAAACTGTGTTTTTTTAAAAGTGCATACCATTTACTCCTCGTCGCCGATACTTTTAACATATTTACTGTGGGCCAGAATGTAGAAATACGTGGAATTATCCAACGGTCCTTAAAAGCCAAAAGCTGTGTTAAAATGGTATATTCTGTTTCATTATTTATTCGCCGATCTTGTCGGTTTTGCCGCTTTGCGCAGATGCGCGATTATGCAAGAAGTGCAGAGCAACTCGGGGAAAAGTTGTATACAGACATCCGCTGAATAAAAAAAGCACAAGTCTGCAGGACTATTCTAAATATTGAGAGACTGAATACAGCATGTCATTTTCAGGACGTAAAATTTGAAGTCGCTCCACATTAACATTTATGCCCAAAAGCCATCCATTATTAAATATAATTTGAGTGTGATGAGCTCAGAGTGACATTAATGGCAGTAACGAGATTGATATACTTGGAATGCCACCGTCACCTACAAGTGCACACGGAGACACGTGCGCACGCACGCGCACGCACACACACACACACACACACACACACACACGCGCGCGCGCACACCTTGTCTCTCACAGGAACCAATAATGATAGCAGACAGCTTTTCCATCTGTCTGCAGAAATGCACAGAATCGTTTTCTGTACACAGGCCCCTCTCTTGCTCATTTGGGATTCAATATCCTGTCTAATATGGTGCCTTGTATTCCCTGTGATTTCTGAGTGCATTTCTAAGTTATAGATTTCGACGATTTGCAGATTGTCCCGGAATAATTGAGACAGGTGGGAAAACGTTAATTCAGAGGAAGGTAAATGCGTTCACCTGTTTCGCTAATGGCTTTCCTTTTGGGTACCGTGCGAGCCGGGTGGGGCGCGAGGCGTGACACAAGCCGGCGCCGTCTCATTATGCGCGCCGCGGGATCCGAGGCAAAGGAGGATCGCTGGCTGTTTTCTGCGGCAAACCACTCGCGTGGCCTCTGAGCTGCGGCGTAAACACGTCTTTGATCGGGAAACTAATTTAACGAAGACCTTGTTCGCCAGAGCGCAGGCGGTCGGCAGAGGGGTCGCTGGCGAGCGCACGCGACGCCGACTCGTTTGGCTCCTACGGAGTTTTCAGTCTGGGCCGGGCAGCCGGTGGCGGACGACTATAAACAAAACAAAAAGCAAAAGCAAATAAATCAAAACGGAGCAGGAGCAGAACAAAACAAAACAAAAGCAAAGCACCCAGCAGGGCCTGGGCCTGTCTGACATTTCAGTGCCTGTAGTCAACTGGAAGTTATGCCGTCATTGTAGGTCAACAAAAGAAGACATCCTGAGCCTCCAGTCAGATGTAATTACTGAAGCTGACGGCTCACGCAGGGCGAGCTGCCTCTGACAGCCACGCTGACTGATGACCTTCCCAGGGAAACTCTTTTTTTGATGGATCGCAACTCACACTCCGCAACCCCCACCCCAAGGAAAGGATAGCATTATATACATGCACTGACACTGAGCTTTCAGACACAGCTATTGACAAATCACACCGCGGGCCTCGGGGAGCGTGCGGATGGGGGGCAGCTGGTATGGCAGCCCCCCTATCACTCCCCATCAAGCGGCTATCACTTGGCGCGTTGTAGAGCAAGTCCGTGACTGAGGGATGAGGCCCTCGTCGGCCGCTAATTTGACACAGCTCGCTTACCCTGCCATAATTGCTCCGTCACTGTCAGCCGGTGGTTGGGGCTCGTTCCTGGGAGCCCCACTGTACAATTTGGACACAATTACCACCCATTTACGGGCACCATTATGCCCCTGATGTTAGCCGGGCTGCACACTGACACAGCTCATTAAGCCTGGATGCAGCCCATTAATGAGCACTGTTAGCATTTCCCTTCAACTCATTCGCCACCGATAAACAGCCAGTGTTCCATGAAGCACAGCCATCCTTTTGATATGATATTTATTATCTCCTGGGAGACAGGGCCCTACCAGGACGGAGAGTGCCCTCGCACTTCATACACGCCCGTATATACGCTCTGCAACTGGCGTGCGTAAAGGGCGAAGGAGCAAACGCGTGCACGGCGCACACGGGTCGAACCCGGCTACGGATGCGCGAAAGGAAACATTTCCTAAATGAGAGGACACGCTTTTGCGGCCCTCGGAAGACGCTGCCTCCAGGACACACGACGGCGGCACCTGAAATTAAAGAACGGAAAATCTAAAGTCTTAAAACGAAATAAAACTGTCTCTCCACAGCGCTGCGGTACCGGACTCAGAGCAGGAAAATACCGTTTTAAAGGGGCCGTCTTTTTTTTTTTCCACCGCAGACAGCACATTCGTAAGCGGCCGGGGGCTGTGCGGCAACCTGCCCGAAAGCTTTTATCCAAAGAAACCTGACGTGGGGCGCAGCAGCAGCCATTGTTACAATAGAAGCGGCGGAGAAACAATGCGGGTTAAACACCTCGGTCAAGGGCACCGCACTTGCTCTCCCAGGGTTCCAACCTCCGCCGGTTTGGTCGTAAGTCAAGCTCCTCCACCACCCAGCCACCCTTGGGTCTGCCGGTGGAGGCAGCGTTTGTCCGAGTTTATTTTCAACGCGCCAGAATTTTGGCGCGTGAACCACTTAATGGGGAGTTGCTTCTGGAATTAGCTTAATTATTTCTGATAATTGTTTGCCACCCATACCATTTCTTTGGGACCGCGGGAAGAGAGAGAGAGAGAGAGAGAGAGAGAGAGAGAGAGAGAGAGAGGCGAGTCGTCGGCGTTCGCACTATCGGAGAATAAACAAAACCATTACACCCCTCGCTCGCGATCGAAGGAATCCGACCACAAAGGCTTCCTCTCCCAGCGGATGAAATGGTTGTGGCTTCTTTCTGACAGCCGCAGCACCGCTGTGCTACTTATAATTTCACATCGGCTGCTTGTTATAATTAAAGCTCGCAGACAACTCCAGTAAGTGAATGCGTCCTGTGTGATGAGTGTGTTACTGTGTACCCAGACGCTCTTTGTTCCTCCTGATTAATTTTTGTTTCTTGTATGACTGTGGGTGATAAAATAAAGGCAGTAAATGGCGTGAAAATGATGTGAAAGCTCTCCCTTCCTCTCGTGACACACACACTCCCCGTCTTATGAATATAAATTAAAAGTTTTGAGTCTCTATTTTGGTTTCATTAAATTACTTACAACTGAGACCAAAGGATAGAAGTGTGCGTACACAGCGTAGGCAACACACTGCGTGACACATTCCTCGGCCCAGTGTTTCTGAAGCAAGGTGAGGTCAGAGAAGAGGAGAGGTTACCGGAGTCCATTAGACGCGCGCGACTGACGGTGTCCGTATCAGCACTTCATACCGAAATGAATTCAGGTATGAAAGGCTTCATAATTCACATCACTTTGTTGCCACTGCTTTGTTTGTAGTGAAACTGAGCCACCCTGTTCAGACTGTCAAGCTGCTCTGAGGTTCTCTTTCTGAAAACCTTCACGCTGATCACCATAATGATCATTGTAATGCTGCAGTGCTTTTACAAAATGGACCCTTAGGTTTTTTTTTTCTTTTTCCCAGCAAAAATCTCTGCGCTTTCACTCTCGCTAATGCACACCCCGTAGCTGGGCGACATTTTGCGCTGAAGGCATCGGCGTTCGACCGCACGCCGTCGTGTTTCTCAGCAAACAGGCATTACGGCAAAGTTCACAGGAGCTCAAACGTTTCTGAGGTTCTAGGTACCTTGTGAAGTCTGGAGCCTAGTGCTCGCAATCCCACAGCATCGTGAAAACACCGGGCATTTTTTTCAGACCAGTTACAGCCGTGGCCTTCGCCACGTTTCGCGTACCGCGTCGCTGGCTGGGTTCATCACGTGCAAACGGTTGCTCTGATTCGGGGAGCGCAGCAACATCTGCTGCTAGCGCAGCGGCTCTGTTTACCTTGGACCCCCATATCGACACGTACAAGTGCCCATAGAATGTGGATACCCACACACATCTGGTCCTCATACACATCATCTCACACGTTACAACTCCATGCAATGGAAGGTCCATCCGTAGTCTTTTTTCCACAATCTGTCTTCATAATCTTACTCTAAACATTACAAAAAGTCTAATGAGGATGATGAATTTGGTTTCCTCCCTGGCTCTCGCCGTGACAGAGCGCACATGTTTAAGGTAAGCGGGTGCTGGAAATTCGCGCTGCATTAAGTTGTACCAGACTTGAACTTTTTCTCAACCTTTATTCGTGCCCTTTTCGGCACAGAACCAAATGTGAGCAGGGAAACAAAAACAGAATTTGTGAAAGAAAACATTCCTTCAGTCACTTTAGTTTAACGTCTCCTGACTTATGTTGCCCTTTAATCTCCTTTAAATTAAATCCCCAAACTAAGGGAGCAAACAGCTATTGTGCGGGGAGGATCTGACAGATAATTTCACCACCAGTCAGCTTTGGCGAACTACCAAACAAAGAGACTGGCAATTCTTCTGCCACACAGCACACTGCCACTTTCTTCATTCAGGTTTGAGTTGCACCTCTGCTTTCCAACCCACGTGCCCTTTTACGTAGGGTAGTCGAGAGGCTGGGTGTCATGGATACCGGCACGATTCCTGAAGGCTCGGTCACGGTTGCTGTCTGCCACACAAACTGAGATGTTTCTCCGTCTCTGGGAACGCACAGGTGGAATGACCTCTAAATACTGACATCCCTTGTTATCTGAATCCAATATGTTTCAGACAGAGGGAGCTGATATTCCATTATTTAAAAGTGGGAAAAACAATACTGTGATCCCAGCTGTGCCTGAGCAACATGGGGAAGCTTTCCAGAAAAAACAAGACTTTCATAATTTTTCTTACATTTTTTCTTAACCATAGAACAAATCTTATGCAAGGTAGATGAGGACATATTGCACGGCCAAGCTTATGTCTGTTAGGCATTTGCCTCACTCAATACACTTTATCACGTCCAACTTTTCTTCTAATGTGTGGGCTTTTCTAGGCCTCTTGGGCTCATCTACTTTCTTCACAAGCTGTTCCATTTTGTTAGGAGACATTTTCTCTCAATAACGCAAGGAGGACCGTGGCTATAAACAACGAGACTGGCTATCTCCTATTGGGAGAACAGCTGGGATACAACTGCACCGCACTCCACACCCTCCTGTCCAGACTCGCAACCGACACAACTTAAACGTTTTTGCCAGTGTGGACTTTGAAATTTTTTCGTTACAGCCTGTCTTTGAATGGGACGGTGAATTTTGGGTGCAAATTTCTGCGAACGGATAGCAAGCGATACCTGCAGATACGTTACCAGTAATGACAAAGTGCACCGGCTGATTTATGCTAACAGCGGCAGCATTGCTGCAGTCATATGACAGTTCTAGTCTCCTTCAGTATTACTGAACAGTGACAAACTGCCCAGTTTTTTCCTTTACAATTTACAACGCAGTTTCACTTCTGACACCCCAAATCGGCAGATTCTGCGTCAGCAATACACGGTGTGCCCCTCCGCAGTGCAATTCGCGTCGGCCTCCTGCCTTTCTGGCCGATTCCCACTAGCTGGCCCTCTTCCCAGGCAGGGGCAAAGATGGCTGCCAGCCAGCAGCCGTATGGCAAATGCTACGAAATTAAACCTACTGTGAAGTCAAGGGTGGGAAATAGTATATTTACTGGTGGACAAAAAAAGATGACCCCAGTGCCAGCGGCCCCTTCCTGGGTGCTATATAATGATGCTCAGGGAGGAAAGAGCAGTCCTGCAGTGACAGACCCCTTCCTGGGTGCTACCTCACACCATTCTAAGTGAGGACAGGCCAGTCCTGCTATGAGTGTCTGCTTCCTGGGTGCTGGGGTGCTGTGTAACACCACTCTGAGTGCAGAAGAGGCAGTCATTTGAGGCGCACAGTCCCCTTTGGAGTGATGCATCAGGCTAATCTGCCACTTATCACACATCCATTAGTTCCCTCACACTTACCAAAGAGCCGGGTGCTATTTAAGGCCAGGTCACAAGCTTGCGTGCACGTTTGTGTGTAGGTTTTGGTTGTCTGTGCTTGGAGCGCGCAGTGGCCACGTGACTCAGGACGGGGCTTTGCTGCTGCGCTCGGGATCGCCTGGCCGCAGCCAATCGAAAGCAAGGAAGGAAACGTTAAAGCATATTCCACTCATTTCACTCGTCGCTCATGATGAATTTTAAGACTATCGCACCCTGCTGGGGAAGATCATCAAACACAGTTTTCAAGATAATTTCCTAAATGCTGACGATTAGTTAGAAAGGGTAAGTGGAGGAGAACAAATGTGGAATTCTTGACGGGGTCTTTTAGCCATGCAGTCACCCAGTGTTTTGGTGGGCTGGCAGGCAGAGGTCATTTTCCAGCGTCTGTACGCTGTAGCGTGACCAGAAGGAGCCCTTTGCTAGTTTGGAACCCCTTGCACACCCCGCTCCATCCGAGAAGGGTGTTCAAGGCCCTCTGAGCAAAAGTGCTGCTGTTTACGCAAACGCTGAGGTTGCGAGAAACCAGACGAGACCGGTCTGATTCGTATCTTCTAATTGGAACACTTTAATGTCCCTTTCATGCTAGCTGACAGAATGTCTTTCTTTGTTACAATCACTTTAATCTTACAGGAATAGATTAACAATACAAGAAAGATAGTTTTGGCTCCTTCCACTGTAAGATGAAAGATTCACTAATTGTCTCCTGTATTAATCACATTTTCCAGTGAACTTTTAGTTCCGAAAATCCTACTTCTTATTCAAAACGGAGGTGAGGATAAAGAAACTATTTTTGAAATACATAAAGTTAAATTTAGAAGTAAATATATGAAATTTCAGCTTTTCAAAAAAAACAGAAAACTCTCCAGCTGTACAAATAAATGCAAAATTTTCTTTGCTGGCAAGCCACGCAGTAAGTGCTACAAAATGTGAATTTTGTGAACTGTAAAAAGTCTAACAGCACATTAAGTTGTATTCTGATGTTTTTTTTTTTTTTTGTCAAGACTTATTGTGTCTTTGATATCGCCACGCTGGAAAAGGCCATCTAGGAATTTTTTTTTCTCCATAAAATCTCCAAAGTTGAAAAAGAATGTTGTGAACACGACGAGTGTATGGAGGGATGTCGAAGTTTAAGGGTGCTGTGAACTGCTCTCCCACAACAGTAAAAAAAAACAAGGGTAAACAAAAAATCGCTGCGGTGAGACGAAGAATGAAAACACAGCAGGTAAATGTTTTCGGAATGGAAAGTAGCATGGCAAGCATCCCGCTCTGACGCAAAAGCTCGCCAGCCGTCACTTCCTCATGTAACATTTAGCAGCGGTGGGGTCTGACAGGACGCCACAGCCGGCTGATCTGACGGAGAGCTCACGCTTGTGACAGAGCCAACGGGACACGGTAAAACGCAGCCTCTGTGTTCCGGTGTCCAGAGAGCCTTGCCTAATGACAACTACACAACCAGATCTCTCCTCTACAACACACGCCTGATTTCCATTTCTGCAGCCCAATCATGCTTCTCCTAGTTACACTTCAACGAGAAATGTTGGTCTCCTGCTAATATCCAGTAGAAGGAAACACAAAAAGCTGTGGTTAAGTCACTTGTTTCCTGCATAAATGATGCATTTGAGCAGATGTGCCTGCCTGCCACACAAGCGCACTGTTCAATGGCGGAGGAAACAAAGGGGAAGTGAGAAATTCTCACTCACGGAAGGAACACCTGCCTGGTCTCATGTCGTGATGTTAACACCATCGCGTCAAACAAGAGCGACGTTTCCATTGTGCTAGCCCCCGCTTTCGGGATGGGTGGATTTACCTAAGTCGGTCCAAATTAGGTGCTGGGGGTCTGATTTTAGGCTGCATTAATCAACTGAGGGATGCGGCGGTGTGGCCAGCTGTTCGAGGACAAGAGAAAGATGTCCTCTGGTAAAGGTTCAGAAAGGGAGCACTTCCGTCCAGGTTAAACTACCACCTGACCTCAGGACCCCTTGCTCTTTGTGTGTAATAAACAGCCCGGGGTGGAGGGGTGCCCAAGAAATCAGAGGCAAGGGGGGGGGGGGGGTGTTATTGATGTACCTGAGCCCCCACAGCAGTAGTAAGAAGTGTCCCTTCTTGGAGGGCAAGTCAACCCTAAAAGGCTTTTCATACTGATTACTGAATGAATTTACTCAAGTTTGAACACTCAACGGTTGATGTGTCACGATCGTGAGCTGAGGAAAACGTCTTTGAGAGACGTGGTAAACAATGAACAATACCGATTGTTCTTCCCATTTGACCCGTTTGTCTGTATTTTTTTTATTAATCATTTTTGTTCCGTATCAACACATTAAACACATCAGACCTAATAGTACAAGACAGCAGTGCTGTAGGTGCAGTAGACAAAGAATCTACAAAGGATATTTAGCCTTTCCAGCCATAATTCAACTGACTTGAATTCAGTTTACTTTTATAACCCTATATATCCATACATCCATTATCATTAACCACTTAATCCTGAGCAGAGTCCCGCCAATCGCTGGGCGCCAGGCTGCGAAACTACCCCGGGATGGGATACCGGTCTATTGCTGTAACCCTATATATATAAGGTTTTTCCATTTCATTTAGGTTTCATATATATATGAAATCTAAATACAAAATGAAATGGAAAAAGGACTATAATGTCTGCAACAAATAGCATTAATGACAAATATGATTATCCTTTAATTCTACAACAGGAGGGAGACATGTTGAAAACAAACCAAAAGCCTCTATTTCGCAGAACTGTACCAGCCAGACCAGTTCCAGTGTGACACACGCACACCAGGTGAACACGTCGGCCAGAGATGCACGCTGCCACAGTACTGAGGGTCAGAACCTGCTTTGTCACCACAACCCCATCCCATGTATAGCAAAGGTAGGAGCTACTAACCATACAGATAAACCTCAGATGTCCGTACGAGGACTGCTTCCACAAAAAAATGTTTTTACCACAAGCGAATCTGCTGAGTAATCCAGAGAATTAAATCCAGGTGTTTCTGTACCGCGATGAATGTTCTCATTGGAACAGCTTGCATGTGTCGTTCTGCATTTGTCCAGACTGGCTGCTGTGTGTGGTGAGGACGCCCACCTGTACCACTGCAGGACACACAGGTGTCACCGTTTCAGCCACATAATCGTGCTGAGTGTCACAATGCCACTTGTTATCTCAGGAGGAAGGCAACGCAGGTGCTAATGCGCTCCCACGGCCTCCTGTTCAAGTTCTCGACTTCAGAGATTAGAACTGAGGTAATCGAAAAAGGTCCTGACCCCTGCCTGTGTGGTGCCTTTCTGACACAAAGGACAAGAGCACCACAAGGCAGACTTCAGCGTCATGTGTTAAAATTCAGTTCTAATAACAATAATAGTAAGAAGGAGAAAAGTAGCACTAGTGTTACTCATATAAGGTAATAATATAACAATTAAGGATAAATAAAAAAATGCAAAGGTAAAAACATTACAGGTATGAAAATGCCATTTGTACCCAGCTGCACTGCCTCTCCCAGAGAAAAATGGGGCCGTCAATTCGGAGCTTAATAAAAAAGTATCAGCTTATCAAAACGAACCATCGGAATCGTGTACATGGGACTGTACGTAGTAAGAACTGTGCCTCTGCTTGTACTACAGCACGGGTTTTACACATTTATAGATAGCTCTTTGACGCGTCTTTTCAGTCTTCTTGTAACTGTATGTCGCTGCAAGGAAACGTGTCTCATTGCATATAAATCCCCTCTGGTGTTATACTGGAAGAAAGAAACTCATATTACATCCTCCCCCTGAAATTAGCACATTGAACGCCTTAGAGGCGGGTACTAATAGCTGGGGGTCAGAGGATCCATGTATAAAGATCCAGATTAGTCACTGATTTAATGTGCGACCTTGGGCCATGTCCCATTCTTATTGTCCCAACTCACGGTGGGGGGGGGGGGGGGGGGNGGGGGGGGGGGGGGGGGGGGGGGGGGGGGGGGGGGGGGGGGGGGGGGGGGGGGGGGGGGGGGGGGGGGCACAAACACACGGGCAAGCAAAGTGCAGTACAAATAAATGCCTGCTTACATGCATATTGTTTCATTTCTGCGTAAACCACGTAAACGCCGCTGTTTCTGACGACGCGTTGCACATCACATTATTTAAATTAAAGCTATTTCATTGGAAAATCAGTTCCTCTGATATTTTACATGAGTCAAATAATCTGGTTAATTTATGCACATAACATAACACTTTTTTTTCTTTTCTCAGAACCAGCTCATTTTGCATGCATGTATGTAGCTTAAGTCCTTAATCATATTTTACACAATGGTTCTGTAATCTCCCCGCCACATAGTGCCCCCAGTGCGGACGGGAGAAGTTGCCTCCGTTAGGATTTAGACGGCAACAACAAGACACGGCTCAAAAATTCCCGAGAAGGAGACGGACCCAAAACAATTTCATATGCAAATTACAATGGTTAGATTAGAAAAATAAGGACGGTGTTGCAAGAAGAGGCCGGATTTGTTGTTTTGGACCTCAGGCTGAGAAACCCATATGAAGAATAATTTCAGCCCCGGTCCTGATGTGCGGGAGACGAGTGACATTCGGAAATATGAAGGGCTGTCTCTCCAGGTAAAAATTATTCCATCTTGCTCACTTCCATTTTCATTTTTGCAAACCTTGTTGAGAGCTGCAGGTGCTACAAATGCTCTGTAGAAGGCAGTGCTGGCTGAGAATGACTTTAATTTCATACCTGCTTCTCAAGCAGAGCAGTTTATAAAACTAAACATTCATTTACAAACGTCAGTGCCTCGCGTTCCAGTTTAATGAGCATAAAAGGATTTTTAAGGCACGCAACCCATACAACGCAAATCGGTCGGGAGCAACACGAGCCGATTTTAAAAAGATACATATTAAAAGCGCAGACACTGAGAATTTAGCATGTTTTTTAAAATCCCAAGACCGCATACACGAGGGCCACATGCTCATATATAGAATGTGAAAACATTACACAACAAGTTTAAACTAAAAGGACGCAAGGGCGGAAAACAAAACCGTTATAACCAAAATGCACCGTTTAAAAATGTCCTCAGCCATACACAGGATCATTAAAAAGGGTGAGGAAGAGTAGTGCAAAATTATTGTGCACGTGTGTTGCACAATAGGTGCTCGAGACCAAATATTACACATGCTGTTTTATAGCACAGAGAGCAATCCAACCTTATTTGCTCAAAATTCAGATCAATTGAATTTTAATGAGAGGCCTGTGCGTGAGGGTAACATCCACAAGGAATTCTGGGAATGTTTGAAATTAGTCCCATATTTGCCAGGAGACAGTTGGGTACATAAACTTTTTTATTTCCCGATTCATAGGTCCGTTCGGGCCGAAGATTGCTCTGCTGTTCTGAGTTGAGCAATTTGAATAAATTATGCAGAAAATCACTTGGTGGTTCATTTTGTGTGAAATTATATTTTCGCTGGAAAGGTTAATTTTGAAGGGAGCTTGAATGGCTGGAAATAGTGTGGCTGGGGAGGCTGCATGTAGAGACGGCAGCCGTTATTAGAAGCGATTGCATTTCCTCCCGGATCTCTCCTGAGAGCAGAATCAGTGGAGATGTTAAACCTTGCTTGACACCCCAGTTGGATAATTGTGGGTGTGGAAGCTAATCAGCAGAAGATGTCTCCTCAATTTAAATCTTGTCAGTTAGTCAAGATTAGGGCTTCCTGTATCGAGCACCATTAGCTTTGTTGCATGTCAATGCGCTAGTGAAGATGTCGGCAAAGTCCAGCTGCAAGGCTGAGGGAGGAAGTGGAGGGAATTATTCTGGATGGAACCAGATACACTTTCCCCTCCACCCCCCCAGAGGATTTAAAAAAATAAATAAACAAAAATTAAATAAGGTCAGAGCGATAAACCCAAGTCCTAAAATTGCATTTGTTGACACAATGTTAACTTGACTTGTACGTAAGGTTAGGGTTACTAAATGGGATCTGGAAGGAAATGCACAGGTAAGGTGCAGTAATTTAAAATTTAAAAATCAATTTCCCAAGACCAGCATGAATTACAGTGAGGTGCAGTGACTTGCATGATGTTATACTACCTATAAGGAAATTATGTATGGTGAGAAAATTTTGTAGCGGGGGTTGGTGTTTCCCCCCCTTGAGAAATTGAATTAGAAAATATATCCAAGCTGAAGGAAACTGGGGAATCCATAAATTTGCAGCGTAAATGAGTAATAATGCAGCATGTCAGCATGATCTCATAAAAAGTCAAAGTTAAGCCCCGCTTGATGGGGACTAATTCGGGAATGTGCGGTGAATACGGCGGGCCGTCTGCCCGGCGCGGGGCCACTCTCCTGCGCCGCCCCACCGCTAAATATTTGTAACAGATTCCTGCCGCAACACAAAAGGCCCTTTCAGAGAGCGCCCAGCAACCTCGCAGCGACAGCAAGGTCAGGCCAAATAAACAACGTGGACGCGCCAAGTTCAGCAGCCCACGGCAACTCCGGCACACACACACACACACACACACACACACACACACACACACACACCTTGCGCAGCCCGCTCCTCATCAGAAGCACTTGAGTACTGACAGATGTCTCCTCGGTGCTCAAAAGGGAAAGGAGGACTCTCTCTCCCCCTTCTCCTTCTCTCTCTCCTGCTCCAGATGCTGCAGCTCTACAAATGCTCCCCCCATTTTTTTTTTTTTTTTTAGAAAAAAAGACCATTGGAAGCTGGGACTCGATTACATCCTGACATGTTGCTTTTCACAGATTCCTAAAACCTCACACACAACGAAGCAAAATCTAAGTGCATTTGCTTCCAAAGATACAGAGAATTATAGTGAATGCCAATGCTACATTTTGCCTCAGTGTATCTGTCTGTTTACACATCATTCTTTTATGTAGCCATTTATAATTTATACTAATTTGTGTAACTATATCATTTATTTATATTTGTGCGAGCCATATTCAAGTTGACACTGAGACACTGGCAGCACAGCACTTCTTCATTACTCAGCTCTCTGTAAGACTTACAAAATCTCTTCTGGGGAGAAGAGATGTTCATGTGCATCTGTGACTGTCACTTGCCACCTTTTTCGGTGATTTTATGGAATTTCCATAATTTTGCTGGAATTCCAGTGTCAATGTGCTGTTGCCCCATACGTTTACTTACATATTTACCGACACTTCTAGAAGGACCGCAGCTGGTTTCCGCACGAGTCGGCATGTGAGATAAAGCGCTCGGCCGCGCGTCGTCACTCGCACTGAGGTTCCCCTGTGAACGCGCCGCGCGCCCGCGACGGGTGGCGCGCACAGCTCTGGCCCGGCCGCCCCCCGGAGAGTGCGCGGGGTACCGTGGGCGCGGAGGAGAGGCTCCGGCTCCTGCGTGGCTGGCGCTGTGTGGGAAAGACAGGGGGTAAAAGGGCGGTGAAAAGGGTGCTTGGAGTGGCCTTTCCCGCGCGCGTCCGCCATGTTTCTCGGTCGTCAAGAGGGGTCCCCACTGCCTCACTTTTCACCTCCCACAGCCGCGCTCCCGCGGCGGCCCTCAGCCATCGATGTTACTGTGCGCCGCAACGAATGGCCGTCGTGCGGGAGCTCTGAACGCCGAAATGCGCTCGACATTAGCAGTGAGAGCGGGAAGCCGCAATCGGGCGCCGCGCGTCACGGAGGGAGGCGGAAGAAGCGCGAGCGGGACGGCGCGTGACAAAGTTTCCGCTCCCGGTCGGTCCTCGCAGATACTGTCACTTCAGCGCTTTCACAGCACAGTAAAATATAGTTATTTATCAATAGGACACTATAAAAAAATACACGCGGAAGGAATATAAAACTTTTCGGCTATTTTGTAATGAATGTAGAATTTTACATTGGAAATGGAAAAGTATAATTTTGAGCAAAATTAAAACTAAACAGGCACGAAAGTTAGTAAACAAGACTGAGTAAACAAGTGGAACTTGTTGCTCTCCGTGTGTGTGTGTGTGTGTGTTTTCTGAATTCCTCTCGAACCCAGCTGGGCAGATTAAACCATATTTGTAAAAATAATAATAATAATAAAAATGGTCGAAATTTATCCAGTGCGGTGGATCCTCGCTTTATTTCTCTATTTTCGTCGTAAACAAAATGCGCATCGAGATATATCCGGCATCAGAACTCCGAAAATAATTTATGCAACGAACGGGAAATACCTGCCACGGAGGAAGACTCGTGTTTAGTTGTATTTCTACAAGCAAAACAAAAAAATAGATCAAAAATATTATTTTATTGCTCGTTGTTTGTACAATGTGTTTTTTTTTTATTTGGAACGACATAGCCGTTAAAAACATAACATTAGCATCCATTAGATTCTATAATATTTTTCAAAGAAAGAATAAGAAGGAAAAATTTGTCGAAAATTAATAATGTGGAACATGAAACTCTGCAAATTTGACTTACAACTGACAAAATTACTTCCTGCTGTCATTTAAATTATAGCTGCCCTCTATAAAGGTGTCTTTAGGTGTATTAATTGAATTCGGCACTATTTTCCAATAATAATCTGTAAAGTTCATCTGTCCGATCCTCACGGGGGACCCGCCGCGCGCGCGAGCAGGACGTATCTATTTCAGTGGCTTAATTTATTTTCATGATTCACTGATAATGACTGTCATGCAGGTTGTACATCAGAATTAACCTTCATTTCGCCGAGCTATATTACGACGACAGTCCCCGTCACATTTCACCTACACAAAGGGCATTTTCCTCCTGCTTTATAATCATCCTCCGCCGCTGAAGATTGTTTGATAGCCGATTAATTTTCATACGAAATCACGCGCCGGCTCCCCGCGCGGGGACGGCCACGCGCTTCCCGCACTAAGTGACTTCTGCGGTAATCATGTATTTTTTAAAACGCCTTTTTTTTTTTTTTTAAAGCAGACTTCAAGCTCTGCCATTCCTGAACCGCGATTTATTTCCAGCGACGCAAACCTAACAAAAGTACAGCAAATTAATCAAGGATATCGGACGAGAAGGAGCCTCTAATTTCTATGCAAACCATTAAGTAGCAGATCTAAATTCCACCATTTGCTATGGTTTCAGTCAAAAGATTTCATTAGGGAGCTGACATCATATTAAAACTAGTGCTAGATCATTTTTGTCCTATTTTCCCCCTCATGAGTTCTTTGTTCTTTCTGCCTTTGTAGGTTTTTTTTTTTTTTGCAATAAAAAGTCTATGCAAATTGAGGTAATAGATTTTACCGAGAACCGCAGCTATGGTACGATTGCCCATTTAAAATGAGACCAAAGCAACATTTAATATATGGCATTAGCGCGGGCAGACGCAAAGGTTGCCAGAAAAAAAAAGTGATTAAGAAATTACGGAATCGGTGCCCACTGTTTGAAGTTACCCCCAATGACATAACATCCGTAATGAAAAGGGGCGGCAATTAGCGCGTTTCGGAGAGGGGCGCGCGCCGGCTCGCGGCTCACCGAGGGGCCTGGACGGCGCTCACTTCGCAGCATCATTTCCCATTTATCAGGCGGCGCGCGGATTGTTTTTCTCCACTTCATTTTTATTAGAGTATATTAAAGATACGTTTTGACTGGCAACACACATATGCTTCATTATTTCCCGCGGTGGGAGCTGCTGACTACTGACAGCGTCACTCCGCTCTCATTACGTGTGCACCCCCCCCGCCCCCCGCAGCACACTCAGCCGCGCGCGCCACGACCGGGTAAACAGGGAGACGGCACGTGTCACTCACTAATCCCCCCCCCCCCGTTCGCCGCGTGTCACAGCGATACCCCGCCGTCCTACCCACACAGCCCATTTAAAACAAACAAACAAACAAACACGCATAAATAAAACCCGATTCTTCGCCTTTCCCGCGGTGACGTTAAGAAAAAAAAGCAAACGACGCAGTAATGCGGTCCCAAATCTCGGGTTCGGTTTTGTTGAGCGCGCGACTAAAATAAAGGGTCGGGTGAGGTAATATTCTAAAGCAGACCGAGCATTTCACGAACACATGTCAGTTTTTAGTCAAACCCCAGCGGGAAGCCGGTACCTTCCGCCCTGACGCGCTTTCCCCGCGGTCCCTTAGAGCGGGACTGGAATAAACGTCCATCTGGTGTTTTGCGTGTGTTGTGAAAGCGCGTCTTTATCCGGCCAAAAACATGCGACCTGTCACTTGTGTAATTGAACTGTCAAATTTAGCCAGATTTCACATGCAGCCAGTCTCCCACTTTTTTGTTTGAACATCTAATCTTTTATTTTGTTATGCATAAAGATCATCGAAGCTACTTTTCTATTAACCGTTTCACTCACCCCGAGTTGCCCTTTTAATTGGAGTTTAATAGCAGTTATTAACACATTAAGGGGCGTTAGGAGAACATTAGGAGCCCTCGTGACTTCGAACAAAGTTGACACTTCAATGCTAGAGTAATTTCAGAGATTCATTTATTTAATAGTGACCTATGCAAATGTGTATCCTGCCATTTTACAAATTGACTGCAATAATTAACCAGAAAGGCTGAGAGGAATAAATTAAAACATAAATGGAAGCGTGTTACGTCAGCGCTTAAAAACAGGGGGGGGGGGACGAATTAATTGGTTTCATTTATTCCAGATCAGTTCGGCGGACCTGACAAAATCCGCGCGATCCGTTCGCTGAAACAAACCTTCAAAACGCGAAGGTTTAAAGTCCGCCGTGGGGACGCGCACAAATATTTTGCATATATTTTGCATATTTCAGCACGGGAGTCGGCTCTCGCGACGCGCGCGCGCGCGGGCCGGGAGCGGCGGCGGCGGCGGCGCCGCGCACGTTCCCGGCGAAAAGCCCTCCGCTCCGCGCGATCCTGTCGCGCGCAAACACACAATCCCACCCGTCTCCTGCACGCGCGGGGCTGCGCGTCCCGGCACGCTGTTTGAGGACCCCGATTCCTGCTGCCCGACGCAGGGGGTCGGTCACTGTCCAGAGCCCGGATGCGCCTCACCTGCAGAACAGTGTGTTTTCATTATTGCACATTTTATTTACACTTTTAATTACCCCCCCCTCCAAAACACGAGGGGTGGTGGGGGGGCTCTAAACGGTTATTAAATGCAGCACTTTTGTTCGGCAAAAGCACGAGTCTTCAAATCACTCGGCACACCTGCCTAAATAAGATACTTGAGTGCATTGAGGAAAGAAATTGACATTTTATTCCACCCTCGGCATGCCGCCCAGGGCAAAGTTTGATCTGAAAACTTGCAAATTAACCAAAACTGTCACTCAGGAGTTATGGGGCTGAATACTGCAAAATATGTTCTTTGAAGTCCTCATTTCAGCAAAATTATTAAAAACTTTATATCTAATTAAAATGATAACTGCATTCCCATTTTTCAAACTCTCCATATCCTGGAGGCCAATTGGGATGAGTGAGTCCGCACCCTCCTCTCCTCGGTGGAGAGCCGAACTGCTCCTACAGCAATATCACATCATTACCATGTCCCCAGCTGGGCGGCAGCGGCCATTATCATGCAGCATTATTAATCTTCTTGTCTTATCAACTTGCAAATCGCAAACCATTGAGCCTTATGGCGTGGTTCTGGGTCCACGGTTATTCATTTTGTAGGTCTGCCTAGCCTCTGAGTCTTCCTAATCACCTGAAGATTGTCAGTCTCTTACCTTGGCCTGCCCCCGTGGCCCTCCAGCACATCAGTGGAGGAGGCCTGGTGCCTTAAAAAAAGGAAAAGCGCGTGTGTGGCGGTGGCGGTGGCGGTGGCGGTGGGGGGGGGGTGGCAGCAGCAGCAGTTTAGGGGTGTGTTTCCGAGAAGAAAACTTGACAGTCAGGAGAATTGATTTCATTAATGGAGGTGAATTAACACCCAACTGGCAAGGAATGACCCCTTCTCTTGACATGCACGCTGGAGTCACTCTTGTCATTTTTCCCGCCATTAATAAAAAAAAAAAAAAGAAGAGAGCAAGGGAGAGGAACGCTGTGAACGATGAACACAGCCGAGCGGCAAAGTTTCTTTAAGCAGGAGCTGCTGACCCTGGTTTGCTGCTGTGCTTTAATTTGCTTTTCTTCATAATAAAATATTCATCCTGTTGAAAATGCAATGTAGCCAACACTATGCTATTTGAAGAGAGAGAGCACGCGTGTGTGTGTGTGTGTGTGTGTGTGTGTGTGTGGGAGAGAGCGAGAGAGTGCGCGGAGGGGTGTTTGTCTTACTTGCCCTTCCTTTGAGGACTTTGCAGCAGGAACGTGGGACATTTTCCTGCCCCCTAAAACGACGCCCAACAGGTGGGCGGAATAATTATTTAACTGCGCTCTTGACGCACGTGCAGCCGCCGTGTCTCCTCGTTTCTTCTGCGCCAACAAATTCTCCATTTTTTATTTATACGCAACAACTTTTCCATTCACACGTAATTATACTGTCTGCTTTCACATCTGAAGCCCCTCAGAGGGGATGATACTTATATCTTGTTCCATTGCCGCTTTTTCAGTCTTAATTAAAGATGCGATATTGCAGTTGCCGAACTTATAACATTAATTCCGGCCTAAAATTGTCTAACTGTCTTCACCGTGCAGTGAATAACCTGTGGGTTGTGTATTAAATATGATTCGCATGTTAGGGTTAATATATCACAGAGCTGAAATACCACAATTTGTATGAGCAGCACATTTGTTCTTTTCTTGAGATGTGTATCTTGAGACGTGTGATTTACTCTTCGACTACCCGTCTCTAGTCGTCATTTTATGGTAATAATACAGGTGAACGATAAGCAGCCTTTGTGTGGAAGATTTCCCTAAAACACTCTCTGGTGATGCGGGGAATCAGGGGAGGTTGCGATCAAGTGGCCGTGCGGCGCCAGGCGGCCCCCCAGCGAGGACGCGGCTTACGAAGACGCCGCGGAGCGGCGACCGCGCGGGTTCGACAAAACCCTCCGCACACGAGGACACTGGCTTTCAGATGCCGTACCCCCCCGCGGCCCACCGCAGAGTCGTTGGCTAAGATGCTCGTCTTAAACGGAAACGACGGGTAGCGAAAGGTCGCGACTCTAATGCATCGGAAGAGTTGGATTTGACGTTAGCGCTCGATTTCAGCGATTCGTCCTTCTTTTGTTTGCTCCACAGCAGAATAAGGTACTTTCTGTAAACAAGGCCAGATTCCACACCTCTCCGCATTCGAATTTACGTTTTTAGAGCCGCAACAAAATGAAACGAGCAGAGAAATTTTATATGCAAACACACGTATAAAAATCAGAATAAAGAAAAGATTTAATGGATTATGGTAGCAGGTAAGTGCGCGTTAACCCTGCCTTTCCTTCCGGACAAAGACGTGGTTTCTTTAAAAGGTACTTAATGTCTCTTGTTGGGAATATGAACAAAATCTGTGCAT
This sequence comes from Arapaima gigas, assembly GCA_900497675.1. Classification (NCBI taxonomy): domain Eukaryota; kingdom Metazoa; phylum Chordata; class Actinopteri; order Osteoglossiformes; family Osteoglossidae; genus Arapaima; species Arapaima gigas. Next base: position 87,339 of record UFQX01001199.1, on the reverse strand, counting down.
AAGATGTGCTGAATTTAAGGTGACTGTGGGCGCACACACACACGCGCGCGCGCGCATGCAGTGGGGCGTTCGCATTAAGTAAATTTTGAAACCGAAATTATAAAGAATAACCTGAGAAGATGATAATTTCTGTGCTACTCAAAATCAATTCCCGAGGCTTCGTCCCCTCTTGTCAATGGAGAGTACTTGCAAAAAATCAGCTGCGTTGCGCATCAAGAACCCTTCAAAATCAAGAAAACAGCCTTTAAAAGGAGAAGATGGCAGCTACGAAACTGTTGATTATGATACTGCTTCGCATCTTTGCCCGCTGGCGCCACAAGGCTCGCTGTAGTGACCAGCGGAATCTGCAGGCGAACACCTTGCCGACCCGCGCGTCTGAGGGAAACGGGCCGGCGGCGTTATAAAAAGACGCGAGAAATTCGACTTGTGAAACGAGTGATCGGTGCTCCTCAGACACATCCCACAACACGCTTGGGTCTTATCGTTCTGGCGGCACAAACGTGATTCTGGCGACGCTTCCAGCCGCAGATGAGCAAAATGCAAAAAACGCACTGGGCGGGAAAGCGGACACGCGGAGGTCCTTGTGGCGGTACAAAGAGGTGTCGATTTCCCGCCGTTAACCTCTTTTTACGCACTTCTCACTTCCGGACGCACTGTGTTCGCCTTTCGGCGTCCGCATGGGGCGAGTTCCCCCAAATAGAGAAAAGGGGATCAGACACCAAGTGGAGAACAAAAGACAAATGATTAATTTCGATTTTAAAATGGAGAGAACACGGAGGCAACGTCCTCCCCGCCAGTCGCTGGCGACGGACGGATGTTACGCGATCCCTCCACGGCGAGGCGACGGTGACGCGCTGGGACCCGCTTTACCCTCCTTGCACACGCAAGAAGGGAGTCCTTGTGGGACCTGGGGATGGACGGAGAACCCGGCTGAGCTTTGCGGTGGACCGGCGTCGTGGCGAGGAGGTCGCAGTCCACCTGGAAACACCACACACCCCACACACACTACACCCCCTCCTACACACTACACACTACACACTGGAGGCTAGGTGGCCCCTGGGGCCTCCTCCTGCCTGAAGCGAAGAAGAAGCCCTGCCTGGCGGCACCAGTCAGCTGCGGGCTACGCTCATCTCCTCTGGTGAAGATTTGCATCTGGCTCCTGGCAGCTCGACGGACAAATTGCCTCTCGCCGAGGGGAGGGGGGGGGCCAGGGCAGCATCTGTCTGATGCAAACCCTTTTGAAGGGTGTGGGGGGGGGAACCGGGGAAGCACCGAGGTATGGCTTTGCACTCCTGTTTCTTGGTCAAAGACGCTCCACCCCGTTCGTCCCGACCGCCAGCTGCCGGACACTCCCTCCGCCTTGATCTGTGGGGGGGCCCCGAGGTCGAGGCCCCCCAAGGTAGCTGCAGGCCGAGAGCCCGAGGCAAGCGCTTACAAATCGCTGCGGTTTCCTATCAAAGCTGCAAAGGAGCCCACGGAGCTGCTTACGACAATGAATAATTTACATCGCAAAGGTCATCGTGAGCCGCCTTATACGCGGGGCGCGGCGGCTCGCGCCCGAAAGGCAGCGTAGAGCGCAACCTCTCGCCGACGACCGGGGCGCAAATGAGCCGCCCGAGCGCCACAGGACGGGGGGTTTGTTTTTTTTTTTTTTTAATAGTAGAAGTAGAAGTTTGGCATTCCACACAACGCCGTGATTAACCGCCAGCGTTCCGGCCTAATAACAAGGTTTACACGCCGCCTTAATGGTAATACTAACAGGCAGCACTGTGGTTAAGGCTAATCAAAAATTTTAATATTCATTCATTTAAACGGTGGGTAAAACGCGGCAGTGCTTTGCAACGTCTTTGTTCGGGACAGGAAACGTGGGCCAGCGCGTTGTTTCTAGAAGGCCGGCAAACGGCGAAGAAGACGACCCGCCACCCGCCGCAGGAGGGGCGCGTGGAGGCCCGGTGGAAACGTCGTCACAAAAAAAGCCTCCGTTGCGTTTCTTTACGTCGCCGAAGTGCACGCATCGCGCGTTTCTCTTGCCGATGTGGAAGACGCCGCGAGTCGACCTCTCTCTACACCCCCCTCCCCACCCCTCAGCGGGGACCAAAGGGTTAACTGTCCTATGGCATCTCCTGGGTGCCCCCAGCGGAGCGCGCGCAAGCAGTTCCCCCGTTGGCGTGCCCCGGGTGCCTGACAGCCGCTCTCCGCAAATCTCTCAATGAAGATCGATGTCCCGTCCCGCGCCATCAGTCCTGGCGCGGCAAAGTCACCGTCATTTGCATTTGTGTTAGTGGTAAGGGAGCAGGTAACAGGAGCTCTGCCCCTCCCCCTCCCAATTAAAAAAGCGGCGCGCCAGGCTGGGACGGAGGCGTGTGGTAGCCGACGGGAACGTCTGTGTTGAAGCGGAACTCCAACCCGTGGCGGTGCTCGCGTCTGCACAGGCAGGGCGAGAGAGGCGCTCGGAATCGGGTCTCCTCGCGCCGTAGCCCAGAGGGAGCCGTGGGTATCGCTGGGTGCTGGAGAAAAGTCGTACATTCCTGGCGTGTGGTAGGAAGGTTCCAGAAACTCTCCGCTTTTGCGCTCGGTGCAGAGCGATCGATAGGGACGGAAACGTACGGACCGACTATGCCGGCGAGTCGGCGCCGCCGAGCAAAGCCGAGTCCGAGAAGGAGCTCCGCCGCGGCCCGTCGCGCCGCCGCTTCTGGACTCGAGGCCTCGGCGACGCTCTTGCGGGCAGCAGGCAGTGACATAATGAATATTTATGCGCTTAAATTGGACCGTTGTGGGAGAAGCACCTCGAGAGTCCAGTTGCGGAGGAGGGACGTGCAGCGTTAGTTTAGTTTTTATTGCCGCGTTTCCCGTGTGCCCTGTTTGCCGCGAGTTATATTTGTGTCGGAAAGCGTTTCCGGCGCAGTCGACGTACGTGCGTGCGCGTCTGTGTTTGCGTGGGCGTGCTCCCATCTCGGCAGAGCGCGCGCGCGCGCGTGTGTGTGTTTGAGGACGCCTGGCCTGCCGCAGACAGGAAAAATTACCAGCAACCACAGAATAATGATAATAATTCTGTGTTCTTTATTGACCTCCGCGGTGCGACTGGCAATCAGACGGACGTCCTGCAATCACGCTCCATCAAGAGGAATTACTCCCACGTGCGAGACTCACTGAGACAATCCAAACGTGCACTTAAGTACACTTACAAGAATCATAAATCCGCCGGGCTCTCGGTTCCCAGCACCAGCCTTCCTGGGCCGAGACTCACCGAATCACCTGTCGCCCTCGGTTTAAAGGAGCGTTTCTTCGCCGGAAACTCTTCGGGACGCCTGCAGGGAAACGGTCCTGCAGGGCCGCCGTCTCGATCGACGCCGCGGGCCTCCGCTCCTTCGACGGCCGTCTATCCACGGCGGCTGGAGGCCCAGCCGGTCGAAGCTGGTGGCCCGCAAGAGCCACCATTTTCTAACCGGCGCCACGTGTCCCCAGAGCTGCTCTTTCGACACGTCGCCTGTTGAAATCTCGCTCGAAAACCAGGATGGCCCTAGTCAGACGCGCGGCACAACATGGGTGCCAGTGGGGAAAAAGTGTCCACGTTTCCAGCGTTGCAGCTGCCGGTGACGGAGGTACGGGACAGGTGACGCCACAGTTAGCCACATCCCACACAACACGATACCCAGCATTCCCTCGCTTTTCTGGTCAGGTTCCACACGTGAACCGCGTAACAAAGCTGGGAAGATCAGAGTCCCCCGACTGGCTCGAATGTTTATCGGTATTCAACATTTAAAATATGTCGTGATGGACGTTCTTCCCCTCGCTGTATTTATGTGACAAAGCTCTTTTCCCAGAGCAAAGTCTTCTACGTGAACCGGGAAGGAAAAAAAAAAGGATCCCAAAGTGAATTGTTTTGGTAAATAAACGTTCATTGTGGAAAACACTTTTCCTTGTGAAATGGCTCTCGCGTGCAGCAACGCTGGGAAAAGGAAGGCGCCCGACGGCGGTGGGCTGCTGACATCACCTTGGAAAGGAGCTCGGCGACTGGGGGGCTTCGTTCCTGCCTCCCGTGAAGATGAAACACTGGGAAAAGGGGAGAGGTGTCGTAAGACGTAAATGATGAGGAGAGAGACGAGTGAAGGCCATCCCGCCACGCTGCGGGAATATGAAAGACGTCGCCCACCCATCCTGCAAGTCCTCCCTGGCACAGCGGCTCCGCCTCCTGTTTACCGGCCCGCTGGCGATCCTCCTGTTTGCAGCTGCACAAGTGGCGAAAAGCACCACGTGACCCCGACTGTAAAATAGCGAGAAAAAAAAAAAACGGGGACCTGAAAGCGGAGGGAGGCAGAAGGCAGAACGAGAGTTTAAAAAAGCACGTTTAACTGAGGTGTTTTGCTCATCGCCGGGGGCCGTGTTAAATTCTGGGTCTTTCGGGTGAGACCGAAGCCCTCCGCACCTCAAGGGGCACCTTCCGACGCACCTTTTCCGCGCCGTGGAGGAACTGAGCCGCTGACATCCGCTTGCTGCTTTAACCTTCTCTTGTAAGTTGCTTACTCGACAGACCTTATTATCGCGAGCCGTAAATCCCCTCATCGCGAAAGGTCAGCGGCGCTCGCCGTTTCCCCCATTTCAATATCCATCCTACATTATGATGACATTATCACAGGGTGGCGCGCAAACGGACCAGCGGGGAGCGCCGGCCGGGGCCCGGCTGCAGAGAGGAAGCGGTCGGGGTGAGGAGGCCTGGCGAGACACGCGGGGGGGACGCGCGGGACAGCGGGCGAGCCCGGACCCACTGACCGTTTCCTCCCGGCGTGGCCGCTGAGTGCCGGGATGCCACATCGATGTTTATTCAGGGCTCTCTGCGTACCGTGGTAACAAGGCCCCGCTTTGACGCCACAGCCCCGTTCCCGCTTTTTCCACACCGAGGGCGATTCCACCCCGCCCCCCCCCGGCCGGTGGAAGAAAGGCTGTCTAATTTATATGAAGGACTACGGAGGCTGAGGATGAGTCACGGCGGGGGAGCCGGCGGTCCAGTGTGGCCAGATGCTCTTCCCCACTGCTTGGCAGCAGCGTATTAAACCGTAACACTCGACTTTCACAGCTCGCGAAGAGTTTTATCCGGGCATTTTGGGAATGGATCTCTGTCCAGCGTCTGCAATGTCGGCCATCTTAAGACAGCCGCGGCTCCACGACTCTACAGCAGCTCCACATGCGCGCAGGAGAGCAAAGGGAGGCCTTGCAGTCTCCTACACACTTAAATACATATGTTTGCCTCGCCAAATTGGTGGAGGTATTTCATTCAAAAAAAAAAACAAATAAAAAATTTGATTCGCAACCTTGAGGGAGGTTTTCCCATGGACTGAAATTCCTTCTTCAAAGTGTGTCAAAAAAAAAAGACTACAAGTACAAAATGTTTTATGCTTATATCAGTTTTCACGTGTTTTTCAGTTTTGCTGGGTGGGGTTAAGAATAATTCATTGCATTAGATGGAGAGTGAAATTCCCCACAGACTGGGCGACAGGGATGTGTGTGTGTGTGTGTGTGTGTGTGTGTGTGTGTGTGTGTGTGTGTGTGTGTGTGTGCGCGCGCGCTCACAACACGTCCAATTTTGCCGGTGATCCCTTTAAATTTACCCTGACCGGGATTAATTATGTGGCACGGCTCCCAAACACATCCTCTCCACATGTCACCAGCCCACTTTTGCGGCGCAAACCGCTGAAAGGCCCAACTCTGAAATCACCGCAAGTTTAAATAATTTAAAAACAGCAAGCCAATAAATATCCGAGCAGAGGTTAATTTATAAGGGGAAACCCGGGCGCAATTACCCTGTCGGATCGCTTCCCCTGCCCCCGGGGCTCCAGTCGAAAATGTCACACAGAGAAACTACTTTTCAACGCTGAGTGCTGCAACAAATACCTGGCATCTTAACTAGCTCTTCTAATATGATGGTGGCACCTCATCCATTGTCAGGCGGCAGCTCCTCCTCCGCCACAGAATGGTAAATATTTTCCTACACCTATTGTGGGGTCGTTGGGGGCGGGGGTGGGACCGGTTGTAGGGGGAGCGACGTACACCGGAACAGTTACCGGGGAAGAGGCCCGGTCCGGGAATATTCCGCTTGTCCGCACCTGTGCCGCGCGTACAGATGATGCCGAGATTTTCTGAGAGATGAAACTAATAGCACGCGCTCTTTTCCAGTCGGCCTCACACTATTTATGTTTTCCCCTCGTTTATTTTTTACCAAATCTTGCAAGGAATGAAGGATAAGTAACACAGGGACCGGGCTTTTAAGGGACTGGAGACAACTGATTTCTCTGGTTTCTCCATGTCCTGTTGGGTCTTGCAGAGCCCTGGCATGGTGAGCAGTAAGGGGTCCTGGTGCAAAGGAGGGATTCTTGAACCACTTAGGCCTACCTGAGCTCCAGGTCTACTTGCAGGTGAAGGTAAATGTTCACGTAGACGAATCCTCAACCTCCCGATTACCCCTCTGTCGGCATCCCCTCCCACCCCCCCTTTCAGAGCAAACCGAGAGTACGACGGAGGGTCGGCCGACGAAGCGACGAGGACGCGACGCCTCAACCCTCCGGATTCGGAGAAAGCGCCGAGAAGATCAAGCTCCAGCTGATCTTCTGCAGACATCGGCACCGCAGACAGCGGTGCGAGCCGTCTGAACGGGAATTGAACCGCCAGACGGCCGCAAAACACACAAACATGCGGAGGTCTATTTGAATAAACCCGCGTCGACGCTCGCTAAACTCGCCGTTTAAGGAGCCGCGCCGAACCAAGACGCTCATTTGCACTTCACACGCCTCAACGCGCTACGCTCAGCAGGCGAAGGCCTGTTTGCCGCCGGTTCCACGCCCGCCGCGGAAAAACCGCGACGTGCGCTAAGCGGGCCTCTGCCGACCAACGCTGCAGTTCATTTAACAGTTTAGATCCGAGCCAAACGCATTTAAAACAAACATTTTTCAACGTAAATGACCCCCCCAATCGAAGTGAAATTGATGCCAGGGAGGACCACCAGCAAGAGCGGCGCACGGATGGGACCCAAATGGGTCAGAAAAATCTCTGTTTAGGTTCCGCTGCCTTCCAGTCTGACGGCTTCACACGGAACCGACAAACTGCTGGCGGCGATTCAGTCTCAGACAGTTTATTTTCTTGTTTATTATTGGCTCGAAAAAATCTGTGTCTTTAGCCGGGGCTCAAATGAAATAGGAACGGCGGCCGCCTGTGACGCCTGCCGGGTCACTCAGCTCTGGCCGCTGTGGATGACGACCGGGACAGCGATGTACGTGCCACCCGGCAAGTGCGGAACGTCTCTCTCGGGGGCTTCGTGTGACGCTTCTCCCGCACGCTGCGTGCTGCGGTTTCTGCTGAGATACCTGGCGTCACCCAGGGTGGGATGGCGCACGCGACTTAATACGAACCATCGCCGCGGATGCAAACGCTACACGCGGCGTCGGTGGAACAAAATCAAAAGATCTAATCCTGAGCCCAAGACTGACGTCTGAAGACGGGAGCTTCGGGACTCAGACATTTTGCTGGTTTTCACTACACCGGTTAGAATCACTCAGAAACTCAGATTTTTAACCGACCCATCCATCCATCCACCGGTAACCAGCAGCAGCTGTATCCTGGTCAGAATCATCGGTCGTGCTCCTCAAAGTCATGCGACTACAACGAGAATACGAATTATCTGCAGGGGTCCCAGTCAGGTGGCTGTTTGCGCAGATGCGCTGCCATCGTGACGCAGGTCCCCGAAGAACCCAAAGTCCTTGCGTGTTGAGTCTAGGAGGACGACAGGATCGCAACGCCATCCTTCTAACTTCAGCCACGTTGCCGCTTAGGAGGCTGCAGCCCAGGGATGCCGATCGGCTCCCTTCGCCTCGTGGAACACAGAATAAAGAGTCTTCCTGGTCATTGCTTTATTATTCCCATCGCCGCACGCACACACACACACACACACACACAGACAGAGTCACAGACGCAAACACACAGGCCACTCTCCTGACGGGACACGTGTGAGACAAACTGGCCTCCCAGCTTGTTCCGGAGACTCCGGGGACAAACAGCCTGTTAGGGAGAGAGACGCCTCTTGATCCTGGGCATCAGTAGGAATGTGGAGGCTTGGTGAGGCCCGGGAGCCGAGGGGAAGTGACAGGAGTGGTGAAAAGGGAATATATTAAACCTGTCATTTCTCTGGAGGTTCTCCTCCCCATCTCCCTAACAAGAAGGAATTTATTAACCCTTACCCCGCTAATTAAAGTGCTTCAGCAAGGAACTAAATGGCACGGACAGATTTTTTTTTTTTTCCCTCCCCAGAATATATCAGGAGCCCAGAAAATACTGACTATGTGAAGCGCAGGTTTTTACTGTGACACACTGGGTTGTCATCGGGGGTTAATTTGTAGATTTTCTGTATGGTCACGTCAGGGAAAAAATGGGCCATGTTGAACGTTTTTCTGGTCCCCCCCCCCCCCCCCCCCCCCCCCCTTT
>UFQX01001199.1:68827-78832 GCA_900497675.1 Arapaima gigas | reverse complement strand
TTTTTTTGGTCCCCCCCCCCCCCCACTTCCCCTCCTCTTTCTTTCCCCTTAGATCTAAGCACATGCATACTTGCCCTATTTATTCTGCGTTGCCTGGGGAAGCGAGGAGATTTACTGTGTGTGCAGGATATCAAGTGTATTGACGAGTAATCGTTTTAATCCATGCAATCTCCAAACACCTACACAATGGTCCTGGAATTGTAATGCGGCCGGCTCGGAGAGACGCCGCTCGCTAATGGGCCCGTAACGCCTTTTGTTTTTTCGATGTGAGGAATCCGTATCATCGCGGAAACAATGCATCAATAAAACAATTAGCGGCGAACAAACTGGGACGCCTTCCAAGACTCCCAACGAGGGTCTCTGCCAAGGGGCTCGCGGCGTTCATTACGGTTCTGCCTTTCATGTGCGGACGAGCGGCGTTTGTCTGCCAGCGATAGGGTGGTTACACGACCGCCGCTTGTACCGGAGCGCCGCTCGCGGCGGGGCGGAGCCGAGGCTTCTGGGTACGTTCGTCTCGAGCGAGTCGCGTCGGGCACGCGGTCGGAAAACCCCACCGGCAGCAGACGATCGGCTGCGGTTCTGATCGCTGCTTTTCTACCGATAAAAGGTCGGCGTACGTGGGGAGCGATCGATATCGACATTTGTCACCGGCCGGCGTTTATGTTATTTCGACCCGTTTCCCCCGTTCCCGTTGTAAGAAGGGAGGAGCGGTCCGGGAGTCCCTCCGCTTTCCGAGAGGTCGCGACGCGCCGCCGGCGGCAGGGAGGAAGAGGGTTGCGGAATGACGGCTGGAGGAACTGCAGCGCAGCGCTGGAGCGGACGCCATTCCGGCGCCACTTTTTCAAGGCCCTCCTCCAGACCGGGCCTCCGGCGAACCGCGGGGAAGGAGCCGGGGTGGGAAACGCGCGAACCCGGCCGAGCCCCGGCCGGAAGAGCCGGCGACCGTGCAGAAACCAGGGGGTCGGAGGCGCCTCGCCGCGACATCTCACTGAGGCAATAACTGCCGGAAACAGGACATCGGGACGGCAAAGTTTGACCAGGTTGAGGGAAAGATCAGCCCCGGGCAACTTCAGCGCTGCGCGTCGCGTCTGGTTATCATCTCCAGGGTTACACGGCTGGCATAAATACGGCGAAACCGTAGGCGTATTTGGAAGGAGAAATCGAGCCCATTATAAACATACGCGAGGTGCCTCGCCGGGGGGCTATAATCTGGCTGACCAGCAAGGGGGACCCGGCGAACGAGTATATATCTTCTCCAGTCATTCCGGCACCATTAATTCTGGGAAAACAGAACGTGTCTTCAGTCGACTAAATTTCCCCAGGAAAGGGCTGCGTGAGCAACACGCTCCGACAGTCCCATCCCAGGAAGCGGACATGCTGCCAGCGTGCTGGAGCGCATCTCCACCCCCCTTCACCTCTCCGTCAGGTGCTGTGGCACCAAAGAGAAGCTCCAGCCCTCCAATTAATCACAGTCAGATCTGGCCGAGTGCACCGAGTCGCTGCCGATCCTTGAGCTGGGCTCCTTCTCCTTCCTCCCGTCTCTGTCAGCATCTGAGAGTGCGGGCGGGGTGGGGGGGAGGTTTGCGCCTGAAGGCCTCGCACGGTAAGTCAATGTGAAATTATCTCAGCGGGAGGAAGTTGCGTCTCAGTGTAAATGATTTAAGGCAGCGATTTTTCACACTCTCAAAACTCTGACAAACGCGCAGATTGGCTCTCGCGTCCGACTTCAAAACAGTCAAAGGAGAAGCTATTTTTGTTTTAGGTGGCGGAGTCGTCGCTCGTTCCTCACTCTGGCTTTTCCTTGACTGTGCCCCCCCCCCCCCCCGCCGCTGTGGATCCGACGCCTCCTGCACGCAGTGTGCGTGTAAATCTAACTGCCTGCGGTGCAGCACTTAAAGGCCGTCCACGCGGTCCGTTTCAATCCGGACACAAAACCCGGCCCAGGAGCGGATGACTCCGATCGCTTTTCCAGGCCCCGCGGCGTAAGCAAAGTCATCGCTGACTGCAAAAATACACGACTGCCCCCCGTGATTAAAGATGGCACTAAAAAATGGACGTTTGACTGAAATATTCAGCTCTAATTTGCAGGAAATCTCACAGCTTCACTTTGTTTCCGGTGGGAGGGGATTTTGCACTTTGCCGCAACGTCTGCTTTGTTTTCCGCCGAGTTACTCCGAGCCACTTGGTTCATCGGGCGAAAACTGTGGGAACGTTTTCCCACGAAGCACCAGACAAGGGTCCTTCTTCCTCCGGGCACGTGTGCTCTGCTCTTTATTCTAGCCAGATTTCAACGCTCGTGACCTTACCTACGTGCTACAACGAGAGAAAACGGCCGTTTTACGTGGTGCCGACGAGAGCCTTCGGAAAACGAGGAAGACGCGATCGCCGGCTGACCGCGGCGATCCGCCATCTCACGAGCACCTCGGGCCGTCAGAGAGAACGTCATTCCGGACTTGCGATTTAGCCGCAGAGGGCGCAGCTGATGAATGTGCGGGTCTGTGTTTTTCACTCGGTGGAAGCTTGGGGTCCGACAGAGGGTGTAGCTACCGGCTGACAGTGCCAGGTCCCTGACATGGGAGTTAGTCGCGATCTAATAGACTCAGCTGGGACCCACCATTAAGCACCTGTGAAATTTGACAGCCCCACCACCTGTCACGTCCTACGCAGCCCCATCGCTCTGTTTACCATCTCCTCTCAGAGCCCAGGCAGCATCCGCAGCTGCCCTAAGCCCCTCTGATCTGTGCCGAACTCTAACAGGCTGCTGCCTCTATTCTACTGCGCATCCACACGGCACGTAGGCCTCGGGTCGCTGAAGACAGAAGCAACTCCGATCCGTCGCTTTAGGTACGAGGCTGGGCTAATGTCATATCGAAATCCGCTCCATACCCAAACCCTCAGTATCAAAATTCTCTGTGTAACAGCTTCTGAAAATCAATACCTAAACATCGGTATCCGGACAGAAACTTTGCTAGATTTTTTCGTTGGAAGCTTATCCAAAATAAAAAATGTAAATGTGATAAAAAAAGGAAAAAAATGTACAAAAAATCAACAAATTAATACTGTGCAGTGCCGCATACTGTGCTATAATAAAAATAATCCCTCAGTGTAATGAAGTGTACCGTACAGGGTTGCGAAACACGAGAGCTGGTGCTTTATCGGCTGTCTCCTCACTTCCCTCCACTTCCTTCGAGTCTCCTGCCTGCCGGGTGTCTGTGTTTGCGCAGCGTCGCCGCACTCGCTGCGCTTCAAGTGTTTATTAGCCGCCTCCGTCCGACGCGCAGCAAACCTCGCGGGCCTCGTTTTCGCGACGTTCCGCGGTACTTCATAAAAACTGTCCGCCCAGCAATTAAACCAGCAATTAAATCGGTTGGGATAAAATGGGCAATTTTTTAAGCTGAGTTTCATTTCTCAAAAATGAACCTATTTATTTCAAGGACGGTGACGGCGCTGACACGTGAGATGAGCTGTGCCGTACACGCCGCACCGCGGTAAAAACACCACATTCTGACCACATTCACTCTTTTCTAATGAGGCAACTGTGTTTACCGTGTTTTTCCCGCTCGGCTCAGGGCTCCGCGGTCGTGCAGGTGTTTCCGACGGGCTGAGAAAACAGTATTTATTGTTTTCCCCCGTTTAAGATATAGACAGACACTTGGTGTCGGAAACCCTCTTTTCAGGGATGAATTAGATGCAGGTACTGAGGGACGACTGTATTTCACAGCTGGAAAGGATTTTTCTCACCAGTAAAAATAAAGAGTAAAGCCGATTCTTCGGCAACCATCTTGAAGGAATTAACAATATTTATCGCAACCAAACTAATTCTGAGGGAGGGAAAAAAAAAAAAAAAACGCCTCCATTTCAGAAGTGCAGAATCACCAGCGCAGCACTGTCCCGCGTTTCACATTAATTCCAAATTTTTCGACTAAGACTTATAAGTTATTCTGCCATTTCTGCGGAGTTGTCAGAAGGCCTCGCTGCGAAACAATGGATGCCGAATTCTCCTCTGACCTTATCCTGCCAAGGTGGCCGTGTAAAACCACCGCTGACCTTTAAAGTACAATATGCTAATAAATAGCCGTGGCAAAGAAAGGTCCCCCATACAAAGGAATGCTGGGGAAAGACTTGGGTTTTAATCAGGTCGGAGGCGTCATAAGGAAGAGTCTGCGGCCATAATTGCTCCCAAAAGGAAGGTCTCAGGTACGAAGTTGGTGTGCGGGGCCGCTGTTGCCACGGGAGGCCTGCCAAGGGGCTGCCGTCTCACACACACACACACACACACACACACACACGCACACACGCACACGCACACACGCACGCACCCGCGTGGCCCCCTGCCGCCACGGGACGGGACATGAGCGGCAAATTCGGTTCAGCTCAGGCGTCTCGGCGAGAGCCGCTTCGCCAAAGCCGAATCCAAAACTCCCGATCTGTCAAAATAACACGCCGGTTTGGGCTGTCGGAGATCATGTTCCTCAGCTGAACAAACACATCCCATTCTGCACAAGCACATGTTTAATATGAGCAATTACACTACTTACACAGCGACGCTGCCGTGAAGATTTACCGCTTAAAGCACACCCCGCACATTTTTCTTTCGTTCCCCGAATCGTCCAGAGGGGGGAAAAGGGAAAAACGTTAAAGCAACAAAGATCCGTTCGTTGGAAGCAATAGAACTAAATTTGTTTAAGAAATCCAACACCCACTTGACCCCCTTTCACCACATACAGGCCAGGAGGAGATAAGAAAGATCCAACGGACAGCTGGGGGTTTTTCACGGATCCGACTGCTCCCGATGGCCGGAAAGCGCCCGTAACCCCCAGCTGGTCCAGGAGGAAACGTTTCGGAAATAACGTGATTTTTTTTCGAGGCCCGTCGCGACTCCACGGTGAAAGACGCGGTAAAGACGGAAGAGCTGGGCCGAGGCGACGGGGCAGCTGTTCTCGAGTTCCGATCCGGCGCCGGGTTCGGTCCGGCCGAGAGCCACCGGAAGGGATCCCCCCCCCCCCCCCCNGGGGCAGCTGTTCTCGAGTTCCGATCCGGCGCCGGGTTCGGTCCGGCCGAGAGCCACCGGAAGGGATCCCCCCCCCCCCCCCGGGTAACATTTAAGTGGCGAAAGCCATTCGCACACACGCAAGGTGCTGCACCAAAACGGCGCCGGCGTGTAGCGTGAGCGGCGGCGTCATCGACCGATCGCATTACCGGCCGAGTTCCGTTTCCCCCTCCGCTTCGGAATTACGATGTTTTACTTAAGTTTGATTCGGAATTTAACGTTCGCACGGCGTTTCTGCAGAATCCTCCGGCCGTACGCGTCGCCTCTGAAACGCCCCGCGAAAGCGCATTACAGCAGTTAATTGTTCAATAGGAAATCAATGCATTATGGGTAATTCGAATCTTTAACTCAAATGAATATGTGCCAGTGTCTCCGTTTTCCATTCTAATTTAATGCCGCCTGTGATAAATGATTGGCTCTGTGTTGCCATCGCTGCCAATTGAGGTCACCGTCGCCATCAGACGCTGTAATGGAGTAGTTAGTGGCAATTTTCCTCCTTAATTTCCATCTGCAAAACCCTAGTCTAGCATGGCAAATGGCACATCACACTTCTGCCGTCGTGGCTAAATGTAATAACATTGTTTCGCCGTGTTTGAAAACTTCCCGTCGGCGGCCGGGAGCCCCCCCCCCACCCCACCACGTCTCGGCCCCGCCTTCCGAGACGAACGCCGCGGGCGGGCCGGGCCGCGTCGCCGGGCGCCGGGCGCTCGGGGCGGAATGTTCCGGAACTGAGCCCCCGCGCCCCAGCGACCGGGCCTCTCCTCGAACCCTGACGACCGTGTTCGGAAAGCGGAGGGGGGATGTTTTCCAAAAACGTTACTTAAAATAATACATTAAGCACCATCATCCCGAGACACGATCCCATCCCCCCGCCCCCCCCCCCCCGAATCCCCGAAAACATAAATTTGATTTTATAACATCTCGAAGAAAAGAATCTTTTCGCAATTTCGTAATTATGCCAACGCGCCACATCAAAAGAGAAGCAATAATAGTTGTAATTTAGTCTATTCATGTGAGTCATTTCACAAACTCTGCCCCTCCGCTTAATGTGTGTTTCATTCATTATTTATAATGCGCTGATGATGTGGTGGTGACAACGCCTTTGTTTTTATACGTAGCCGCGATTCGGGGCCTTATTACGACAAGACCGGGATCTGGACCATTTAGTGCAAACATAAGACAATTAACACGGGGGGTCGGGGCCGGCAGAACCGGCTGAGGGTGCACCTAATGGACCTGCTTTTAGGCCGCTATTCCGGGAGCCGAGCGGCTCGATCGGCGGAAGCCGGTTATTTATGTTTGATTTTCTCTCCTCTCGCCGACCACTAAGGCAACGTGCTCAGGACAGGTGGTCTCGCCTGCCTGTCTCCACGTCGCACCCTCTGGCCTCCGGAAGCCGGCGGTCCGTTTAAAGGGCGTTTCTCGCCGGCCGGTTTAAGGACGTTCGGTGCGGCGAGGGGAACCGCAGACAAACAAACGGGAAGGCAAAGGCAGAGGAGCCCCAGTCGGAAGGCGGCGGCGGCCCGTCTGAGGATGCGGAGCGAGCTGCTCGAGAAAGACACCAAAGCAGAAAACCTTCACTCTGACTGCTCGCAGTAAAGGCGGGATTTTATTAAGGAGTAGGGACAGCATGCATTTTTAAACACTACTCAATAAAATATCATAGTTACATATTCCTCAGTATTATAATGATATAAATATTTAAATTTAAATGCATTCCAAGCATGGGATTCCTCTTCGGTCGGGCATCAAAACTCATCTTCTACTTAAGCTTTTTTGTCATGTTTGTGTATATCCATACACGTGATGTATTTTACCGTTTCGGTCTTAATGCGTCCTCTTTTCTGGTCAAAAACACGACTCGAGAAGCACACTTCGTGGCGGGGAACTTTTCATTAGTTGCCGCTGTCTCTCCCGGGCGTCTCGGTCGACTCCCTCGCAGCCTGGGAGAGGTGGCGGAAGCGGAAGGAGACACCGGACGTTCGCAGGAGATAAATCGACCCAAACCGTGCGCCACGGTGGCCGCGAGCCGGGCCTCCTCGGCAGGCTGCGGCCGAGTCCTGCGAGCTCTGCTGGAGAAATCGGGCCTCCGATCTCCGAGTTCCGTGACAGTTGTTATCGCTCCATTTTTAAGTAGCCGGGGCGGCGGAGGAACTCGCCGAGCGCTAGAAAGGCCCGCTAGGAGCGGACAAATCCGGGCTCGTTCCTCTCCTCTTCCTCCGGAGGCGGAGGAGGGGACGTCGGGGAAGGACGGAGAGGACGAGCTGCGGAACAGAACCCTCCAAACAGATTTATTGGAAATAATATGCCAACCGCTGTGCGGTGCACTGCCAACTGTCCCCCATCTATGAATAAATCACCGTTCCGTACGCTGGTCCTACCACCGTCCATAATTAAAAAGACAAATGTATCAATTAGAATGGTGTGACTGCAGTAAGCCAAGTTTGAAATCGAACATTTGTGCTTGAATATTGGGTGAGATCTCCACCGCGTGCAGTTATGAATGGCATCAATTATTGGAGCCCGTAATTCGCGACAAATAATACCGACGGCGATTTAAAAATGACTCGCCGTTATGAGCTACACGCGTAGAACACGCAGTCCTCCGCAAAGTCATCCGACATACATCCAACACGCGAGCGGTGATTATTACGCGCGACTTAGCCCGTTGCTGCAGCGCCTTCCTCTTACATCATTCTGACATCCGGCCGGTTACTCGCCGGAGCCGCCCGAAAGCCGGACGGCGCTTCCAAAACTTGCGGGCTTGTGAGGGCACCGGGAAAACGGCGTGCAGACGGGGCCGAAGTTATCGTGGAAAGGATAAAAGAGCAGAAGAGGGGAGTCGTCTGAGGAGGTTGGAAAGAAGGTAACAGCCGAGCGTGGTCGACACAGAGTCTACGAGATCATCTTCAAAGAGCCTGATGTTCTCTGTGGCCAATATTATCAAAAAGTTTGAGGCCCATGAGACTGTAGCCAACATCCCTGAACGTGTATGTTGACAAGGCACAGTCCTTCTGGGGGGGATCTCCTTTCGACAGACAAAACAAAATTGGAGCTTTCAGGTGAATCACACCAACTCTGTTCATAGGAAACAAAACAAAGCTTTCAGCGAAAAGAACACCATCCCTACCGGGAAACTTGGAGGAGCTCAGTGATGTTTGGGATTGATTTGCTGCCTCTGGCACTGGGTGCCTGAATCTGTGCAGGATACCTTGAAACCAGAAGACCATCAAGGCGTTTTGGACCAAAATGTACAGCTCAATGTCGGAGAGCTGTGACTTGGTCTCAGGTCATGGGTCCTCCAGCAGGATAGTGACCAGAAACAAACGTCAAAAAGCACCCAGATTGGATGAGAACAAAACATTGGACTATTCTCAAGTGGCCTGATCTGAATCCCATAGAACATCTGTGCAAACAGCTGAAACTGGCAGCTGGGAGAAGCTGGGAGACCTGGAGCAGTTCACTCAAGTGAGGGCCAAACTACCAGTGGAGACGTGTAGGAATCTCCTTCAGAGCCACAGAAAGACCTTCACTGAGGCTACTGAGGTCTCCAAACTCTGTGCTTCCAAGTATTAGGTTAAGGGACCTAATATTTTTCTCCAAGTCATTTTCATTTATTTTATTTCAAATAATGCTAAGTCATAAATCAAATGCAAGGTTTCTGTTCTATTAAATGTAAGATAAAGGGTGGCAGATACTTGGCGGATGGTGGATACCAAACACCGTCAGAGAAAACTGTGAGCTTTTTTTGGGAAAAGGGGAAGGGCGCCAGTGCTTTCATCCACACCTGAAGAAGAAGGTAAACAGCGAGTAATAAGCGAGACAGATGACGTCACGACGTGGTCTCGCGGGGGTCTGCCGGCCTTCCGCTCACCGACAGAGCTTCGCGTGACGGTGGG
The DNA here is from genome assembly GCA_900497675.1 of Arapaima gigas. Taxonomy (NCBI): domain Eukaryota; kingdom Metazoa; phylum Chordata; class Actinopteri; order Osteoglossiformes; family Osteoglossidae; genus Arapaima; species Arapaima gigas. The sequence goes on along the minus strand of UFQX01001199.1, from coordinate 69,883 downwards.
TGGGTGTCTGAACCCACCTCAAGTGGGACTAATGAAACCGCAAGCGCTATCATCCATCAATCATCCAAAGGTCACCTGCGAAATTACAATATTGGCATGAGTGCAGAAATGTATACCTGATCTAATATTATTCCGAGGGGCCTCAGCAAACACAAACATGCCCGAGATGGGAAGAAAGAGAAACGGCCTCCCGTCGAATTGGAGACGCGGGCGAGGAGAGGAAGACGTGTCCCGGGAAACACGGGGTAATGAAGGGGGCAGAGAAGGCGGGAAAGAGCCGAACGTACGGGGCGGGCGGAACGGGGTGTTGCGGCGAATACGGCCCGAGGGGCGAACCCACCGACCCCGAGCGCACGAGGGACGCGAACGTTCCAACCGTGCGACCCAGGAGCTCGGGGAGCCTCGGCTTCCGATGCCTCCCTCGGTCTGCGTTCCGTTTCCCGCCACTTTCCCGGCGAACGCGCAGCGGGTCCGGCAACCCGAAACGCCGCCGACCCGGGGCTCCCCTTCAAATCTGGCAACCGCAACCTGGCAAAGGCTTCACCGAGAGGCCCCCGGGGGGGGAGGGGGGCTTTGAACCCAGAGGGGAGTGGAGGGGTCAAGCATGGTGAGGGGAAATAAATGGTGAAATGGCTGTCTCCAGACTCCTCAGATAAAATGGAAACAAGCACTTGGCATTTGCAGGCTGACAACCTGGCTTGTTTGTTCAGCGTAATGAGCACTCAGGCCTCATTAATGAACAGACCGAATCCATTATCATCACCATTTCAAAAGGCGACGTACCACTAAACAGCTCCCCGTATTAGCCGCCATTGCCCTTGTTGTTCCATTTGATCAGTAGCGGTAGTAGGGATTCACAGAAGTCCACCTCCCCCCCCCCTCCTCCCGACCCTCACCCACCCACCCGCACGCACCAAACCGCGCGCGTCTATTTTTCGGCCGCAAAATTAGCGAGCGAAAATTAGTCGGAAAATACGTGACCCGGGGAGGAGCCCGCACGTGAGGGCTACACAAAGAGAGAGGGAAAAATCCACCCCCCCCCCCCCCCCCCCCCCC
>UFQX01001199.1:44111-58474 GCA_900497675.1 Arapaima gigas | reverse complement strand
GGGGGGGGGGGGGGGGGGGGGGGGGGGGGCGTGGGGCCGGACGCGGCGCATATTCATAAATCAAGCCTTTCAGGAGCTGTCAGCGGCTCCATAATGAGGGTCATTATTCAGGCAGGATGTCAGAGCCGCTAACCGAGGACCGTCCCGGAAACCCCAGTCACTCCACCTCTGGTTAAATAAGCAGCCGGATACACAAAATGGCAAACAAGAGGCGGGTCAAGACGACACGGCGCAGGGCGGCGGGGCCCCTGGAGTAACTCGCCCCCGGGGACCGGCGGCGGCGGCCGGGCAGGTAGCCCACAAAAGATTAATGGAAGTAAAAAAGACAAAAAGAGGGAGACGGGGCAGCGACCGAGCTGCGCTGGTTCGACAGCACCGCTCGCCGGACAGGAGGGAAACGGGCGAATTCCGAGCGAAACGGCCACGACGACGCGACTGTTAGCAAGTGAGGGACAACGGAAATGCGTCTGGAGCGTGACGGAGGAGCGGAAAGCGCGGTGTTGGCGAACGGGCGTGCGTGAGCGGGTTGGAGCGGTGCGGGACGCCAAAGGCCCACGGAAGCGCTAACCGCCTCGGCTTGGCTTCGCACCGCCGACGATTAACAGCAGGTGAAGCTAAATAACGTTCTGTACTGGTGGGCTTCTGGAGCATTTATCAAATATTTATCCTTTTATAACGCGCCGCCAATATCCGACGATGTTTTCCGATAAACGCGTTTTATAAATTTGCCGTTTCGTTTCCAGAGGAGCTGCGATTAAAACAGAAGTTTGCGCCGAGGAATCGGAACGGAAGCGCACCCGGCGGGATGTTCGGAGAAGCGGGGGCCGAGGAGGTTCCCGATTTGCGCCGGACGGATGCCGGGGAAGTTCTCCGCCGCACTCCGCGCGTCAGTACAAGCAGTCGACGCTCCTCCCGTCTCGGCGCGGGTAGCAGCAGGGCGCTTAGCGACGCGGCAGCAAACCACCCAAGGAGCGGATTTCAATTAAAAGAGGACAGATGATGTCGCGCTACGGAAGGAGCGTTGCGGACGGGGTCCGGGGCCCGGCGTGAGCTGAGAAGGACGGCTCCGGGAGACGGGCGCGAGGGTCGGGAAGCCAGGAAGAAAGGCGGCCGGTCTCTTCTCCCAGCTCCTCGTCCATAAAACTCGCATCACGTCGTGCCGAATTAACACGTTACAACTGCAAAGTGTCCCGCAAACTCAAACGCCGCCGTGTGGGAGCGGCTACCGAGAGGTTGGCGTCGGAACGGAAAGCGCTGCCGAGATGGAGGCCGCGGACGAAACGCCCTTTCGCACGCCGCTCCCGGCCCGGATCTCACGGCTGTGGCTTAAAACATCCCGTCTCCCGGGGATCATTCAAGGGCGAAACGTTTCGGGAGGAAAAATTAACACGGCCCCTTATTTCTACCCCCCACCCACCCCGCAAAACAGTCGGGAGCGGTTTCTTGCCCCAGCGTCGATTCCCGCGTAACCTACCTGAAGGCAGTAGATTAATCTTTCACGTCTGTAAGTTTTCGACAGGCTTTCACGCTGCGTGCGACGCTCTTCCTTGCCAGCTTACGCAACGGCAATTAATGATTTTGTCATTTCGGGGGGGGCGGACGGCGGCGCGCTCATCGACACGCGGACGCGGACCGTAATCGGCGCCATCTGTCGCGGCGGCAGAGAGGAAAGCGCGGCGTCTGCGGAAACGCGGCACGACACCGGGGGCCACGTCTCCAACGCACGAGACGAACATATGTTCCCGCGGAGCCCGCAGGCTGACACCGAAGAAAAGAAAACGCAGCACTTGAAGGAAAACGTTGTCCCTGTAGAAGGGCTGCCGGGCCGCACGTCTCGGCTTATCGACGAGTCTCCCGTGAACGCCGCGACGCGGTGATTTACACGCGGGATCACCGGGGGGGCTCCTGTCGAGACCGACGGACGGGTCCTTCCTCGGTCGTCGCCGCGGGCCGCCCAAAATTCCCCGCCAGGAGCAGAAGTTCTACGTTCGGCGTCCATTTTCGGTCTGTTAAGGAATCGCGCGTCGGCGGTAAACAAAGGCCCTTCGTCGGGACAACGTGCCGGAGCTAAATTAAGATCCGGTCTGAAAGGCGGCCGCGGACACGTGACAAATGAAGGCGAGACGGGGCTCCGCCGTCAGAGACCGCCACGCCGGAGCGGCAGTGAGGAAGATGAAAAATGACTCTGCAGCCATTTCCCCACAGGAAGCGGCGCTTCAACTACAAAGGAAGCGCATGACAAGCCAACTTTACACAGAGCCCACAGCTAGAGTAAATATCACCAGGTTCCCGACAAGCCCCTCCGAATTTCTAATTGCGTTTCCGTCGAGCGAAACGGGCGCGAGCGGCGGGATAAACCTTCCGTGAGCCTTTGTACGTCAGAACAAGTTCTCGGCGGAAAGACAAACGCTCCTCTGGGAAGGACGGCGCCGAGACTTTCGGAGGCGACGCCGTCGCAAGTGGCACTCGGGCAAATTAGCGGCGACCGCTCGACAAGGAGCCGCCGCCGACGCGGGAGCGCGACGCAAACCAGGTGCCGTCGTCGCGCCCGTCAGGCGGCAAACGGAGATAAATAAATAACGCCGCTCGCCCCGCGGACCCCGCCGCTTTAATCAGGCGGCTCGCGAACCCGACTCCAACGACAGTAACAGCGGGAATAAACAGTAGCTTTCAATTTCGCTCAGTGCCGCACGCCGGGGACCAAAAACTTTCATCCATCACTTTCGCGTGCGTCGGGAGCACCGCGCCCGCTAAACGCGCAGAGGACGCCGACCGAGAGCCCACGTAGACGTCACCCGGCGACCCGTTTCCCGCCGCTCCCGCTGACGCGCTCTCACACGTGTATATTTGATCATTGTATCGCGGGAGCGTTCGGGTCACCCGGGGATCGCTTCCTCCCGACTCCCACCCCACGTCCCAGACGACAACCAGCTCAAGCGTTTCCGTCCGCTTCGCAAATCTGTTAACGTCATCGAGGGGGGGCGTCAGAGCTGACTGCACGGCGCGGTAAAGCACCCTGCCCTTACCAGGCTTTACCTGGGCGAGAGGGGGAACTGCAGCACCGTGATGATGTTGTGCTGGAAAGAGGACTCAGCAGGGCTCGCGGGGGGCGTCGCGGCCCCACGGACAACATATTAATTAAAACCCTCAAATCCCCCCCAGATTGAAAAAACAGAGCATTTTTAAATTCTCAGCCCACCAATAATTGAATGTAGCAGGACACACGTCCCTCCTGCCATCACGTTTGACTGCATGATTTAAGATTGATTTACTGCCCCCCGGAGGCGGGAAGCTCAGGGGAGGGGAGCGAATTAAAGTTGGGGATTGATTTTTTCCAAAGGCGCCGAACTGTCCTGACAAGCTGCTGCTGTGACCGACCGGTGCCGGAAACACACCTCCTGTCACCCGCACGCTTGTCGGGGCAGGGGGGGGGGTGTTGTGACAAACCTGCTGTTGCCCTGCTGACTGAGAACGACTAGAACCAGGCAACACGAAACCGCGGGGGGTCACCGGGAGCGCCATTTCCTCTTTCTGTACGTGGGTGCACCCCCGACGCACCGTCAAAACAGAAATGTAGTTTCTCCGTCCACCCAGGAAGCCGACAGAAATGCACTTCCGTCGTTTCGCTCTCGCTGCCGTTATCTGTCCCCCCCACCAAACGACTTTGGCCCAAGAGAGGGACCGTGACCCAAACTGCTGCGCTGAAGTCCGAGCGAACCTGCGGCTGCGGACGAGATGAGGTTCGTGCCGATTTTCTCCGGACCGGTTGCAGCGATCGGACGGAAAAGCGTGTCCAGGACCCGAGTCGCGGTGGGAATCCAGCTGGATGCTCTCATTAGATTTTCAGTAGCGTGATGGATGGTGATGGTCTTCATTTCATTAGAGGTGCAGGATGCAGCGAGGGAGCCAGGCAGCGGGGGGCAAATTCCAGCATTTCTGTCAAAGAGGTGACTCAGATAAGTCGTCACTTCTGGCCACGGCGCAGCAGAAGTGCCGAACTCGCCCTGCCTCCGCCTGTGCGGCTGCGGTACGTGGAGCTCGTGTGACGCGCGGAGGAAGCGGCGTCTTGGGGTCGGGTTCGGCATTTGTGGTGAAACACCGCAGGCCGCCCGCCGGCTTCGCTCTCCAGCGATATGTCAAGAAGTAAAACTAGTAGCACAGCAGGATCGGGGTTGGAAATTCACTAGACTGCAATTCTTCAATCCAGCTCGGAGGCTACAGGTGCGGTATACGCGCCCAACGCCGATTGCTTTGCTCGGAAGGGAAGTCCGGGCCCGCTTCCGCAGTGAGGCGCAGTGATTTACCCCCGGCAGGGCAACACGGGAGCGGGAGAACCGGCGCGGCGTCCGGCCAGACTAATTCCGGATCCACAAAAGGGCCGGTTTAATTTGCAGGGCTTAGAAGTTGACTCATCTGACAGGGATGTTATTCACCTGCGTTTTCATTAAGTACGAGTCCAGCTTCTATATTTCCTGAGCAGAGAAATTAAAAGATGCACCTCGGTGTTTGTTCTGAAGGACGGGCTGGGGGGACGTCGGCAGAAAATTGATGAGCGTTAATATTCCTTCAGCAAACCTTGTGTTGTGGAAGTTCTCTGCAGCTTTCCTGACTGTCGGGCTGCCCTGCGAGGTGCCTGGGCGTGATCCTCTGCTCTTCTGCCCACACACACACACACACACACACACACACACACAGGTCCACAGCCCAGCCTACACGGTAGCAAAGGGGAAGACGAGCATCTCATACTCACGCCGTCGAGTTTGCTCGGCGTCACCGAGGCCGTGAGCGACTACCTGTACAAGAATAAGAAAACTGGGTTAAAAACGCGAGCATTCAAACAAGTCGTGACCGTTCCGCAGTTGCGGAAATTTCCCTGTAAAACGCAGCGCCCGGACCACCCGCTCCGTTCGCAAGAGCCGGATGAGCGCGAGCGGAACAGCTCCGTCTGCCTGGCTGTACCTGCGTGTTTGCGAGGCCCGGCGTCGGAGGCGCCGCACGTGCGCATAATTAATCCTGCAGACAATTAGATATTGTTTGATTTGCAGCTGAACGCAATTAGCATCGTGAAGTTTACATATGTCGGCGATAACACAGATTAGGCGCTAAAGCGCTTGTTAAAATTTTTAACCTGAGGCTCCTGGAGCGGACCGCCCCTTAATGACGCTTCAGACGCTGTTGATGGAGAAATAATCAATTTTGTTTTAAGACGAATAAATTCAGAGTTTGGAACCTAATTAACTCCGCCGTCGACCTTGTTGGTAACGTCTTGTTTTTTTTTTGGTTTTTTTTCTCTCCCACATAATTTGCGGCAAAAATGTTCTCCAAACACAATTAGCGGAAGAAGCGTGAAAAGGGGGTAAAAACCGAACGGCGTTGCAGTGTCGCTTGAACGCGCTGACCTTCGCTCGGCTCCTTATTCCTCCGCCGCGCTGCTTCTGTTACTGCGGTACGCCGCGAGGTACCGCGGTACTTTTCGCTCGGGCGGCTGTCGCCCGAGGAGCCCGGCGTCCGGCAGGCGAAGCGGCCGCCGCCGCTTTTCCGCAAGGGGACCTTCTCCTGAGGGACCGGCCTGAACCTGTCGCGACGAAGACAGAAAACGGAGCTGCGAAGAAGCCGAGTTCGGTTTCAAACAGCGACACCGGACCCCCCGCGCTGTGCCGGGGGGCCGCGTCGGCCAAATCGCCTCTCTTGACCACGAGCCCCCGTTCCGGGCCGCGACGTCGTCGATCTCCAGCCTAGAAGAACCACGAGGAAGCGCTGGAAACCGCTCCGCCCGGAAGGCCCGAGCCGAAGACGCGGGAGGGAAAAAAATTAATTTCAGAGGCGTTCGGTTCCACGGGAAAAGCGGGTGGTTTGCCCGCCGCTCCTCGAAATCTGTTAGTAATCTTTGGTTAATCAGAGTTATTAATATTTCATCAATTCGATTCAGTCGGCCTCCTTTCTCTCGCGCTGCTGTGTTACCCTTAGGCGGACGGAGCGCTCGCGTTAACCCTGGAGAGTGATTTATGCGAAAGAGTAAGCAAACCAGAGGACATTCTGCCATCCTCAGCCTGGGCATCTGGGACACAAAATGGTGCCGCTATCACTTATTAAACCATCTGCTCGGCGCTAATTAGATTATCTGAGATAAAGAGTAGGAGTTTTCCGTCGTACATTTTAATGTGGGAATGTGTCGGGCAGGCGCAGCGCGCGGAGGGGTGTAATTTCATTGCTGGCAGCCAATTAGAGGGCGGCGGGAAGACGGCCGCCGCAGGGGGTCCGCGCGGGCAAACAAAAACAACCTGCGCGACCCCGGCGACCTTGACGCGGGCGAAAGGAAAGGCGGCCGCCGCGGGGGTCGCGTTTTCACACGTCGCCGCGGTCCGCTTAATTGGCCCCTCGCTCGAGGCGTTCGCTTCCCGGCCGGCGCGGCTAACGATCGAGTCGACGAGCCGTTCGGCGACACGCCGCCGCTCTCGCGTCCGCCGACGTCGGCTGGGAAGCGAACGCTTTCCCGTACGGTAAATATTACGTTCGGCCGGCGGACCCTTCCGGCCGCGCGGCCCGAGGCGGGTGGGTTTCCCCGCGATCCGCCCGCTCGCCCGACGTCGCGACTCGCCGCTTCTGGGCCAAACGCATTTGTTTTAGCGAGAAGTACGAGAGTAATCCGTTCAAAATATGCCTGAGCATCCTTAGCAGATTATAATGATTCCGCCGGAGTCATAAACAAGCCAGCGGTGTCAAACGGAGCTTATTAACATTTAATTAATGTCATATTTTGTTCGCTCGCGCTTAGCACGGCTACTTTCCCTCGGAAGAAGCCACGGAAAGGCTCCTTAAGCAAGACAAATGAATGGTTTGAGTCGCACGCTAACAGTATTAACCGGCTAATTAAACAACAGAAGACAACGGCAGAGCGCCGCACAATGAGGACTAATAAAAAGGTTAACAATGCAGAAGCAAATAAGACATCTGCGGCGGCGGCCCTCTCTGACACGGCGCGCAAAGGACCGCCCTGCTTCCCATTTATTTAATCGATTCCGGGCCTCGCGCGCGACGTCCGTCAGAAAGCGCCGCAACGCCGAGGAGTTCCGTCCCGCGCGCCGAGCGAGGAAGCAGAACCGCGCGGCCCGAAAGGAAAGAGAAGCGCGAAACTCCCGCGTCCGGGCGGCTCGGCTTGCCGGAGCGGCGCCGTGAAAAGGCCTCCTTTGTGACATTTATGGAGAACAAACACGGCCGCTCGGAAGGAGGGGGTGTCTCTCCTTTTAATTACCTCGCGCCGAGTCGAACCTGCGGGCCCCGTTATTGCAGTCGCGAGGCCCCCTTTTCATTTTCCCGCGGCGACCCGCGTCGCCCGCCGTCGGCAATTACTTTAATTGTTGTGGTCGGAGGCGCGTCGAGGCGTGCGAGGGGGCCGCGGGAAGGCGGCGGTCAGTAAGCGGCCGGCGCGTAAAGACCCTTTGCGGGGCCACGCCGTCGAAGGACATTTACGGGGATTCCAACATTTCTTCACGCTGTTCCGTCTGAGCAGGTTTTCGGTTCCCCCGAAGGCGTCCGCCGGCTTACTTGCGATGCGCTTCGCGGGCAGTAGAGCCAAACGGAGATGTTTGTTTAAAAATAAATGCACCGCAAACACAAACTCCCGCAGCCTGCAGTCTAAGTGCTTTGTTCATTAATTCATTATGGAACGTTAGTTGACAAATAGAACAACCGTATTGGAAGGATTTACAACATCTTAAATTATGAGTTGACGCATTTAACATGCCGACTAAAAGCTAAGTAACACTTTTTTTTTTTTTAAATCTCCGGAACTTTGGACGTTCACGCAAGAGTCGTTCCGGGAGCTGAGACGTACATCAATTATCCTGCATTATTTACACTCCACGCTGTCGGGAAAACACAGCGGCCTGACGGGGCGTGTCTGTCCGGAACTGCTGGGATGATGACAGGAATCACGAAAAATGCTGAATCACGGGTGCAAATGCTTTTTTTTAAAATTAACCCACAGCGCCAAACCTAAGGGATTATATGGTGTTAAAATCCGCGTCGACTTTGCTTGTCCCGTTTGGCCCCACGGTCCACAGGCGTGTGTTTCAACTTAAATGGCGACTCTGAGCCACCTGTGTGTCGTGGAGCCCCGTCCAGGGGGCAGCCCACCCGACCCGCGCTCTAACAACAGCGATCTTTAAACATTCCGTTCCTTTTTTTTTAAAACCGTTTCTCTGAAAACGCAAACGAATTAAATGAAATGTTAATTCGCGGATAAAGGCCACGAGCGCACGGTGCGTCGTTTTAAACCCGTGACGATAGTCGCACGTTGTCGCTTTGTGTAAAACGGTGTAATCTCCAAAAAAAAAAACAAAAAAAAAAAAACTGCGCACTTGCAAATCATTTGTTCCGGGTTATTTGATCCTCTTTCAAACTCGCGCAGCGCAAACATCGCCATTAACATGCAGCGTAACCGGCGAAAGAAGCGATAAACAGTCACACGGCGGCAGCGACTGGAAAACCGTTGTGCGAAGATCAGAGGCCCGAAATTGCACCTGACATTTCAAACGTGGGGGGGGAAAGTTCCTCGAACGCAGGCTTCCTCCCCCGCCTCGCTCCCTGGGGGAGCATCTTTATTAATGAGCCTCATAAAACACATCCGCGCCGCCGCAAGTGTCAGCCATCAAACAGGGAGTTTTGATCTGTCTCTTTGCATGTCCTCCAATATATTCCCTTTCATGAGGACAATGCGCCTTCCAATGACCAGACCTTCAAGTTTCTCTCCGGCGTCTCGGTAAATATTACGTGTGGCGAGGGAGAGCCGGGGGTCGGCGGGACACGGCGCGATAGGGGTGCGTTGGCTCGGCCGAGCGACACGTGATCCCCCCCCCCCCCGCGCTCAGTTGCGGCACGACCTCTTCGTCCAAAACGTTCCGCCTCAGAAAAACGGTAGGTAGCCCAACCTCTTCTAGAACGTTCCCTCCCCTCCCGAGCTCCAGAACCGAACCCTCTGGTGTGATTCATGCGCTTTGGGAGCCTTTTGGTAGGCGAGGGAACGTGTCGGACAGAGGGTGGGTGGCCCCCCCACGTCACCAACAGCTACCGATTTTGAGAAGGTTGTCAGGATGACGCGAGCGCAACAAAGATCCTGGCAGACGAGACTAAATAAAAGGACCCCAGAAAGGCTGTTACAGAACGCGGCACGTAAAGTCAAATAAATCACGTGAGGCACGCGAGTGTCCTCTGCAAATATAACACCGCCGGGATAAACAACGGCTTTTTCAGGAATCTGGATACAACTGTCAGCAGCGTCATCCAGGCAAACAGGACCTGCAGGACATCTGGGGTCTCCTCATAACTCCCACCACCCGTGCTGGGTCAGACGCCGGGGGTACGTTTACTCCGGAAGGACTACGACGACGTGCTGCTCGGCGACATCTACTCTACGTGCCGAGACTCCCGCATCGGCCCCCAACCCCACCTCCTCACACGTCTACATCCCGACAAAGCAGAGCCATTCGGGCGTTTGTTCTGACCGTTTCAAAGCTCGCGCCGGCAGTCAGAGGAGGGTTTCCGTCTGAGGATCTTACCCCTCGTGCAACAACTAGGGTCAAGTAACGTCACGCGTGCTGCGCGACAGCTGCGCGTCGAGGCAATGCACCGGGCCTGTGGGTAGGACCTGGCTTTACCCATCTTTTGTGGCTTTTTGAACCCACGAACACCTCAAGCAGACAGCTGAGGCCCGGTGGCTGTAGGGTTTGGCCGTTTTTAGTGGCCGTCGTGTCCAATATTCAGACGGTCGCTTACAGTCCTGACCAAACGTGACAGAAAATCATTAGCAACAACCGGCCGTTCGGCGTCACGTGGAAGACGGAAGATGCGGCGATGTGTTCGGCGCCGCATGGCGGTTTAACATCTTCAAAAGGGGCCTGAGGAGACCCCTGTTTGAGCTCTACAAGGTGGTCCTCCGCAACGAGGAGCACGCCATCAGCGCGGCGCTCCTGTGTGCGGCCACTGAGCCGGCGAACCCCCCGCCCGACCGCTGTCAATCACCAGACCGAGCTTTGCGACCTGCTGCGATTCACGCCTGGCACCTGTAGATGGTAGCACCTCACACCAATGCTTCCCCGATAAAGCCCAGTTGTCTCCCCTTTGGGTCACATCCTCAACTGGATTTCTCCTTTGTGTTTCTCTCGGCCTTTTGGCCAAAGACTTTTCTCACCAAGCGTTGCGCGGGCCTTCTCAGGTGCGCCAGCAGAGCCGCGTCTGATTTCCAAACCTGCTCAACATAGGTGCCCCCCACCCCTCACCCGGCCGCCATTTTTTTGGTTTTGAATTCAGGTCCGACCGCACGCGCTGGCGGAAAAGGGAAACCTGCCCGTCTGCTTGTTGACTTCTAACGGTTTAGTCACAAACCCTCACTGTTGCGGACCAAACGGTGGACGTGAGGAGGGGAACCGAAGACGGACCGGCGGCTGCCTGCGGCGGACGGATAGCGGCCTGATACGGAGGTCTGCAAGCGCAGTCACTGCTGCTGCTTCTGCCCTCCCGCACGTCAAGGTCAACGCTGTTAACCGGTCATTGAAACGGAGAGTAACAACAATAACTGGTGACACCTTACCTGCCGAAGCCGCCTCAGTCGATCCGATAACACCCTGCGGTTAATTATTTGCCGGGGTTAACAACTGCTGGGTCGCCAATATTCCGTTATTTCCCGTTTGAACATATCCCCGCATCCCGAGTTTACGCGCCGGGTCCTGCACGGCTTCTCCGCTCGAGAAATATTTGGCCATCGGAACGTGGCGGGCGAATATGAATATTTTATTGGCTGGACTTAATTATCGGGTAGCTTTTCGGCCTTAAACTGTGTGCGCTATTATAAGAGCGTCGTAAGAGGAGCGACGGACCCCCCTCTTCTGCGCAGCAAACGGCGCCGAACCCCCAGCGCGGCACAACAGCGACGCCGAGTCCCTAATTACCCACCATAACCACCGAGCATCAAATCATCAACTTTCGTCTTTTTTTCTTTTCTTGCCGCCAACGTATTTAGTCATCCGGCGCTCGCGTCCGGATTCTTCTCGCGCGCCGACCGGTGACGTTTTGTCGTGACGCCGCGCGACGCCCAGCTCGCACGCGTTAAGGTGTTTTTGTCGCCGTGTCGGTCGAGTGTCGCGATGGACGGTGACGAGAGGTCCCAGTTAACAAAGAGCCGGGCGGCCCGTTTCGTGCTTTCGGGAGGAGCTTTGCCGACACCGCGCAGCGGAAACGGACAGCCGGGATGCGACCGGAACCTGCGGAAGGGAGCCGTGTTGGAGCCACGTCTCACCTCCGGCCGTTCACGCTGCTCGGGTTTTACCGGCTCGTTCTGCAGCGTCTCCCGGTGTTACGGAGCTGCCTCTGTGCGGTCCTCGCCGCCGTATTGCGAGGTGACGTACCAAAGCATAAAGGCTCTCCGCCTCTCACCGGCTCGCCGACGCCAGCCTCGAAATCAGGAGCCTGCGCCTCCGAAGCGGCGCTAAATGGCCATTACCTGGATTAAGTCTCTTCTCTTTTGTCACCTTGAGAAAGAAATTAACTTGCCGAAAAGTTTCCTTCTAACCCTAAAGCAGGCAGAGAGAACTAGCCGGGCTTTCAGGATGAGACATTTTCCGGCGAAGCCGGCAGCCGCCTTTCATGCTCTTTCCTGCAGAGTTCATACAGAAATGCTTGGCTTAAACCACCTTATAAAAAACCATGCACTGTAAATTCTGACACTTCGACTTGAATTCCTTTTCAAACACTTGTCTTTCCTTACCATAATAGATGTCAGTTCCTCTGATGTCGCTCAGCCGTGAGCCTCTCATACAGAATCAGGTCTCACGGTTCCGTGTTTGAAGCCGTCACTCAGTGCAACGCTGTGTTGTTCGACATGAAAGGGCCGCACCGCATCACCTGCCGAGTTCACACAGAGGGAGCAAAATATCTTCAAATCACTCGTCCTGGACTTTTTTCCCCTTATTAAGCGCCTCTTCCGCGCAATCGGAGAGACGACGGTGGCCCCTTCAGAGGGGCTCGGCGAGCCGCTGCGCGTTACAGCCGCAAGATGACACGCCGCTCGCCGCTTTATTCTGGCCCGCCGTGACACCCCACTTAATGTGGCGCCATGAAACATTGTCGCGGGCCAAGATGTGTGTAAAAAGGGCGGGGGGAATAACACACACGCACACACACACACACACACACACACACGTGCAGCATCTGTGAAGTTGGGGACGTGTTTCTAGCGAGCGGCAGAATCGATGACAAAGTGAAGAGTGTAAAAAGTCTTGATGGCACCATTCTGGCACCCCCCCCCCCGGACTGCAGTTAGCCTGGAAAATACAAATGATGTGATTTAGAAAGCGAGCGGCTGATTTTTGTTGATGCTTTAGGTGAATCTGATCAGATATCCAGGCCTGTGAGCTGAGTCACAAGCGAGGCCTCGGTACGAAGAGAACACGAACGATTCCGGCGGGGGCCGCCCGTTTCGGGCTCCCTCACGCGGAATACCGGTTCGGCTCTGCGGATGGGCCCATGCGGGAAGAGCCGTGCTCCCGTTACAGGCCTAGCGGAGATCATCTAGCATCTCATCGAGAGGAGGGCGTCGTCGTCGTTTTCGGCAGCAGGAGGACGCGAGCCGTTTTTGGGGGCGACTTTAATCTCGGCGGATAGCGTTTTCTTTCACTCAGATGACGCAAAGCAGCTCTGGCAAGGCTGCGTTTCATCCTCGGCACCGGGGCCCAAAACAAAGAGAGAACCATTGATTGGACGATGAATTATTTAGACTGGGAAAGGCGGCGCGGGAGCGGCTGCAGAAGCAACCGCGGTCAGGTGGGTCCCCCGCCTTAAAGGACGCCCGATTTGACCGTGGCACATTTGCGCGAGGGCAAACGTTCCCAGCAAGGAAATCGCACGTCCGCGTTTAGTTGTGTCCGCTGACCTCCGAACGTTCCGGAGAGCGAAGGAATCGCGGGGAACAAGCAGACGGTTCCGGACAGCGCCGCGGCCTGAAACGCTCAACGGTTTGTCCTTGGAGAAGCGGAAGGAGACGACGGAGCGTGGCTTCCAAACCTGGGCCCTGCGGGTGCGCCATCCTCCACAGGGGGCGCTCGTGCGACGCACTTGTTGAGATCGACAGGACAGCTTCCGATATCCCTTCTCGTGAAATTCCATTTGGATTGTAAATGTGGCGTAATTTACTGTCACAAATGTCTAATGGGTCTCCGAACCCAGGGACACCGTGCTGTTTAATCAGCTCGTTTGAGACGAATTTAGTTCAGAAGAAATGGATCTATTACGAGAGGAGGAATAAGAAAAATTACACTCAATCAGACAAGCAAGCAAGTCCCTCATTTCAGAATTTTTATCCAAATATACATACATAATTCCATTCTTATTACTCGCACAGCAACATATCCCTTGGAATATAATTTTTTTTTGCATTTATAGAGTGTTAAAAAGCAAGATTAAGCAATTGCAGCTTAAACGAATTATACATGTGTGTATTTTTGTGCCAGCGTGTAGTTTAAGGTGTTTCACCGGCCCTCTCGCACCGGTCCGCAAGTTCCGGATTGTTCCTGCGCAGCAGGAAGAGCGAATCGCTCATACGCAACACAGGAAGACAGCAGCTCGCCTGCCGAATTAAAGAAAAACGCACGATAAAGGGTCTCGCACCATAGGCTGAATAGAAGCCTGCCGGAGGCTACGTTTTTTTGGGGCCACAGGACCGATGGCGAAGTGAGCCGGCGTTACGTTTTCCCACACCCTCGAGGCGCGGAGGTGATGCACAGGGCAAAAACACGGGGTGCGGAAGACAACCAAGCAGATCCCAGAAGAAGATCCCCTACCCTGGCCTCATAGATGTAAAGGCGACGCAGAGCAGAGGAATCGGGAGAAGAAAACCAACTCGGATTCCGCTGACGCCGTCCCGGTTTTTTTTTTTTTCCCCCCGGGGTCTGCATTGCCACCTGACCTCTGGATATGAGGTCACCTCCCAGCAGTGGCACTGTTTGGGGACGTTTGTCTGACTGAGTAAACATAGCAGTTAGAGTTCCTGCCTTGCTTCCATCAGGGTTTCAGGTGCGGACCCCACCACCTGCCGCAGGCCCCTCCAACTGGGTCCTTACCCCGAATCGGTACAGTAAAAACCAAACAAAGGTGTCCGTCAGCTAACTGAGTGATTGAAGTGCTTGAGGGGTTTGTGCCGCCGAGCATCAGGTGGTTGTTTTCACACCTCCCAGGTTACGGTTCCCTGTTGTTTCTGTGTCGGCTGCGCTGCCTGATGAGCAGTTAGAACCGTATCATTTCATCATGTGCCAAATACTAGTCCATCACTTATCTATTAGTTCGGCGGGGGGGGGGGGGGGGGGGGGGGGGGG
>UFQX01001199.1:0-41003 GCA_900497675.1 Arapaima gigas | reverse complement strand
GGGGGGAGAAAAAAAAAAAAAAAAAAAAAAAAAAAAAAAAAAACAACCGCCAGTGGGAAAAGGGAAAATGTCTGGTGGGTGAACAACACAGGCTGACAGGGACTGCCTGGAGAGAAGAGCCACGTTTCCAGGAATCGCCTGGCTACGTCTTTCTCCGTCATACGTCGACAACATTAAGAGAGCTAACCCTTTACAGGAGGAATCAGTAGGAAATAAAACAAAACAGCACAAACAGCAAGCCAGCAAGGGACAGTCCTTTATTCCAGTCCTCCCAGTGGGTTGGATACGAGCAGCACTTATTCAAACAGTGAGTAAGAAGAAGAGCCAAACAAGCGGGCTCAGGACTCCTAAGAGAGTCACCGCGAGGATGGCACCGGCACAACACCAACCCGACTAAGCAGGGTTCCACCTCCACCTGACCGGGGGTGAACGGGCTCGCCGCGGCTGGCCAGACGCTGAGCCGCAACTTACGGAAGCCTCCGAGAGCAAGACGGCGAACACGTTTGCGTCTGGCCTGCGCCGAATCAGAAAATAAGAGATCAAAACAAATAGAAAAACAAAACTGTCGGAAAAAAAAGACAGAATATTTGTGTTTTTTTGATCAAGGAGAATTGCAGTTGGAATAAGTTATGATCCATTTGAAGAAACAACAGCAGGGCCTGTAACAGATTTCATGAGCATTGAGCATTATACATGAGCTCGGCAGTCTAAAGTAATCAATCTAGACGGAGCGAAGTTGTGGAAAGACCCTGGTGTGATTTACTACACACTATCTGCAAGAGTGACTGCTTTGTAACAAATAATCTCTTATGCGGGGGATATGCGGCGCGTCCAATGTGTCACTTTAATCACTACAGGTTGCGTTTCGACAGGCACAAACACTTGTTACCAGTTGCCCTTTTTCTCCAGATCAAAATAAATCTATTTTGCATGCGAGGGTCGTAAATTTTTTTTCTGAAATAAATAAAGCCCCAGAGAAAGGCCGCTAATAGCTTGCAGTCACAGGCACGGCCGACACGTTTCGGGGAAAAAAACAGGCCGGAGGGCCCGAGGCTGCTTCCGACGACGGCCAGAACCGATCTCCCGCTTCCGTCTGTTTTCGTATAAACGCGTGACGTACGGCGGGCAGGACGAGAAAAGGGGCAAAAGGAATCGACGTTTCGGCATTTCGTCACAGGAATTCCCGTCGATCTCCCAGGATACAGGACCTGTCCTCTTGCTTCACGCGTGGGACGCACGACACAGGCGCTCATCACGCGGACCACTGGCCTCACCTTGCAGTCGAAGGGCCTGGATTTGAATCCCTGGGTAACACATTACTGCGGCGGCGTGTGGCGCTGACGTGGTGTTCAGACGGGCGACTTTACCGCTGGATGGAAGCTTTAAATAACAATCATTGCTCATCACCTCGGAGAGAAGCGTCTGCTAAATGGATGTTGTAAAGTGCCAAGTAGCAGCAGTAAAAAATACACAGGTACATAAACGGGTAAATCATTTTAAGAACCCTACACAAACCCAGCACCTGGGCAGGGGCAGCAGCTAAAGCAATAATAGTAAATAAATTTGTCTTTTTTTCCCTGTTTTGTCCCAGTGTTGCACTGCAGCTAACTGTAAATTCAGGCCGATACACGTGAAGAGCAGAGCCGCAGTCCCCCCCTCGGGGACCGAGAAACGCGCACACACACACACACACACACACACACACACACAACACGAAGGAGCACGTTCAGCCTCTGAGTCATACTGACCTCTTCAAATGAGACCGGCACCTCCTAACAAGCTGAACGACCCCCCCAGGAGCTGAGTCCCCGGTGCTGATTTGCAGCCAGACAAAGCACAAGAGCCCTATTGAGCCTTATTACATCAGGCTAACAAAACAATAGTTGTCCAATATGGCAATTTGCCAGCCAAGTACAGTTCAGTAACAATATTGTTTGACACTGTTGCTGCGTTGAAGGAACAATCTCGGCGTAGTCAGAAGGCCCGGACACACGCTTTGCCCTGGAGGGAAACGAGGCTTAAATGGACAACGGCCCACTACTTTGCCGAGGGATGTGTGCTGGCACGTGCGGCGTCTTCCACGTACGCCCACAAACCCAAGGGCATTTTAACACAAGTGACGCGAAGTCGAACAGGAGGAGGGGCAGCGTGACGACAGGAACGAGGACGCAGCATCGCCGTCTGTCTTGATTCCATCACCACTGGAAGCTCCGCTCTCATACGGGTGCACTTAAGTGCATAAATATTACTACTCTGGGATGGGTAAACCAAACATCTGAAGCAGATCAGCTATGAATTCCATCTCTGCTGGGTGTATTCGGCGAGCTCGAGAATAACATCAAGACGTACGCCGCTTTCGGGCTTACGTTTGTACTCGGCCACCGGTCTCGTTCAAACAACACACGCAGGATAACTTAATCGGACGGTCGCGTAAAAAACGCCCGATTTTGAGTCCCGGCGCGGGCGTCTCCAGCTGCGGAAGGGGGACCGAGAGCCTCTCGTTGCTCGCCTCGTGTTTACGTCTCCCGTACGAGACGTCGTGGCCTAGGCCACTTCATTTTAGGAAAAACACACTTGTGTGCAGAAACAAAGGGCTTCGCTAACAGCGCTTTCCTGACACTGGTGTTAGCACTATTTACATACCGGGAATACACTGGCATGAATTAGCATAATGTTTTGTAGCTGTGCGCTCAGGGGAGCAGCATTGTAACATATTGGTGCCTAATGAACTCTGAAAAAATTGATTTTCCACAGAGTAAATTAAAGAATGCATTATGGCTGTTAAAGCCATCTTGGGGGAAATTGGAGCTTTCCACAGCCAAACTATGCTCAGTAAGTAATAAATTACATGTTATACTTATTTGCCTTAATTCATGCTAATTTTGCCCAATTAATGTATCACAGCAGTTCTGAATTCTGTCACAGGAGAGCTAATTATTTATTGAATTTTTTAGCGCGGGTGTTTACCTCCCTGGGTGCAGAGCAACGGATAAACTGGGGACCTTCTCCAGACAGACGTGTTCATGGGCGTGATCAAGTGTGTGGAACAAGGAGGCCATCCTCAGACGAAGTAGCGGGTTTGCAGGGGTACAACATGCCTCGGGGGGGTGGCTGTAGACCCACCCTCAGCACCCTTCCCGTGTGACGGTGGGAGTTCACAGTCTAGGCTCGCTGCCGTGCTCGAGTCAAACACGTCCCCTCCGTAACAGGTACCGTGGTGATTCAGGACCTGGGCTTAGTAGCCTTTAAGCTGCTGGTTCGAGCCCCGCTACACTTAAGAGTTGTGTTAACCCGCAAAGGATTCCGTAAAACACCGAGCTCTATAAGTAGACCAAACAGCACAAGCAGCTGGCACTTTTATCCAAAGCAAAGCAACAAACTAGTAAGCAGGATAATAAGCTATATACTGGGGGGGGGGCAAAACTGACATATGGGTCACGTAAATGAATGGACAATGGCTGCAAAATAATATTCTTTTCCTCTGTGTGCGAACCGCGTCACTGCGATATCAGCGTTCCATCTGAAATAACGTGATGTTACGTGAAGCGTCTTCTGATTCACATGTTGAAAAAGGAGGAACATAAAGGTGTACTTGCCCTCTCCGCTTGTGCTTTCTTTTGCACTGGGTTTCCCAGCACATACTGGTCTCAGCAGTTCCAACAGCCAGGTACTGTACCAGGTAAGCGAGGTGGACTGAGCGTGTGAAGGTGCGCTGGGAGCGGGAACAAAGGCAACGGCGTCTCGTTCAGAAAGCCGGAGTCAGCTCCTTTCCACGAGCCGAGCCTGCCGGTACCTCCGCGATTGAGGTGATTGGTTTTCTGAAGAAGTTAATTTGATTCCTTCTTAGTGGCGACTTTGCTTCAGAGGAGAGCGTAAGTGTCCCCTTTCCTCCTGGTCATATTAAAAAGCTTAACTGAAGATGGTTTCTCGAGTAAATTAGAGAAAACAAAATCTCCTGATTAGTCAATTAAGTGCCACATTAGCTGGGGAGTTAATTAAAAGATAGGACGGCTCTCTTTAAGGTTTTGCTACGGCAGACTGTTTAAACAGAAGATGCTGAACAAATGGGGCTTATTAAAACTTACTGCCAGTCACTTGACATCTAACATCTCGGCACCTCAAATTAGACAAACAGATCCTCAAAGTGCGCAAGTCCCTGGATCGCGCTATGCAAATCACCGCGTTTCGGCACGCGTCAACCTGAGCTCGGAGTCGCAAACCCGACCGCTTCTCGCCTGCGAGCGTACAAACTGCGCGGATCCGTTTCGTACAGAAATTAAACGCTTCCGACTCAAATTCAAGAGCAAACAAAACGAACAATTACTGTGATTCATTCACGCAAAACGCAAAGTGACACAGATAAACAGCTCTGTCTGCATCGCTTTACACGGGCCTGCGTGAGCTCTTCAGAGATCAGCATTCACCGCAGGGCCACGTGCCGCACTTCCCGCCGCAAGGTCTGCCCTGACTTTGTGCCTCACGGCTCCTGGGCTTCAAGGCGAGACGTGGGGTTTAAATCCAGCACAGTGCGAGGAGTTTGCGTCGGTGGCCTCCTACAGTCCAAAGATGCGTTTCATGCAAACTGCTGAAGCGTGTGGCCCGGACTGCGGTTCCATCCGTGACTTACGCGTCCAGGATGGGCTCCAGACCGGCACGACCCTGCACCGGACAAGCGGTTATCGACGGATGCACAGACCCTTCTGTTGTTCCATCTCCTTGACCAAAAGCACAGCATCGGCGTCGAACCCAAATTGCGCACCCAGACATTCCGGTTGTTTACCAGATGGTAGAGACCTAGAACAATGACTGAATCCTAGACATCTGAGTGCAGAAAGGAAAAAACATCAAGAGCGAGGCATTACGATAAAAACCAAAGAGTCCAACCGTCTTTTTGCAATCCGCTGCTCACTCTGTGCATTTGTCACTTAAGGATGGAACAATTTTTGCAGCCCGTCATAATCGTCGTGAACAAAACTATACATCACACCTTTAAGTCACACTAAAAGCAATAAGACACATGTTGGTTTTTGAAAAGGAGAAATTAAAAAGTAACACGTTTCTATAAACTGTTATTTTTAATTTGGACACAACGGGATTTTTTTGCAGAAGCTTCCAGAGTTCTGTTAGACATCACAGCTCGCTGGCTGTAGTGCCAGCTCAGCGTCAGGTTTTTTTTTGTCTTTTCCAGAACAATGCTACACTTGACAGCTCATACAGAAAATCATCACGCTAAGCGGAATTATTTCTGCCACGTGTTAATTTATTAACAACCAGCACATGCTCTAACGTAATGAATTAGCATACGCATTTTAACCCGGAATCAGGATCATGAATATTCCTCGCGGCTGCTGATTCTCTCTCAGTCGGACTGGATTACAGAAGATGGAACAAACACAAAATGAGTCGCGCCTAATCCAGCAGCGACCTCGGGAAAGGCTGGCGGACGACCACCTCCGTCCCTCCTTTTTCGGTCCGACCGCGTGGCTTAGCTGCCAGAGACGACGTGAGCCAGACAACAGAAAACATCACGTTTACTTCAAATCTCACTCCCAGTATTGAACGACTACACCGGCTACACCGTCTACTTTGTGCGATACCGCTTTCTCTAACCAACACAGTGGGCTACAAATGCCCTCGATCAGTTTAATCTCCAAGTCATTTTAAAATGATCCCTCAAAGACAACTGCTGTGACCATTTCGAATCCCAGAGAGGACAGCAGAGTCCCGTTCAACGCTACCAAGGCAAATGTGACCAGGCGCCACCGTCACGGTCAACAGTCGCTGTGGTCGCCGACCGTTTGATCTCAGAAATGCAGCACGTGTTACCGGAAAGCTGGCGGGTTTCCACTTTCCACATTTAAATGAAATCGAGGATATTTGGACCAACTCACACTTGCGAACACGTTAACTGCAGCATGAAGTATAGTGTGTCTTAAATTTCATAATAAATAGTTTCACAACCGCAAAAGCTGTCCCTTCGTTTCAAGAGGACCTGGGCAACAAATCTAAAAAAAAATGTAGTAGTGAATCATGTGATAAACATGTATTAATTCTCTTATTCCACTTTTAAATGAGCAAAAAAAGTGGAAAATACCAAAAAAAAATCCCTCCGTGCATCTCTGTGTGGCTGTTTATCTGAACCAGCCAATTCAGGGGTCCAGGCTTAGTTTGCAGTAAAGTTCGTTTATCTATTTTTTTCATTTACCTCTAAGTTCCTTCAAAATGTTCCTCTCTCATCACACAAGCGGTACCAAGAAAAGCACAAAAAAAAAAAAAAACAGGAATTGTCTTTCAGTTCTTCACCTAAGAGTCTCCAATGACCCCTAGTAGCCACCAGCCATTCCAGCAGGTTGCCATGGTGAATGTAAACAAGATGTGAGGGAAGTGTCCAGGTAGACACCAGGTGATGCAATTATGGGGCAGGCAATGAAAGGAACAGATGAAGCATTACGTGACAAGGACGCGTTCGCAAGCACAATGGGGTAAAACTTGGAGTAACCGCACCGACGTTGCCTCCAAAACTCAGACTCCCCTTAACCGCCTCATTACCCGTCAACTGCGCCTCCTCACGTTGCCGTATCTGTGCTTTACGTAACACGAGGGACGCTTGCGACCGTATTCATTTGCCACACGCAGAGAATTAATCTGTGACAAGTTCACCGCGAACCTCCGGAAACCAGGCCTTCGTTTGACACCCATTGTTCGGCACCTATGAAGACGTTCGCAGTAGGTGCCAGCGCTGACAGTGACGAGAGGAGCTGCGAGATGGGCCGCTGCCAACAGAAGCCGGCCCACGGGAGGGTATTGCAGCGCTGCATCTCGCCGCCCCGCGGGGTCCACAGACCCGCGAACCGGCCTGCGGTGTAGGGGCAGACCACCCTCCCCCTTCCCAGCTCTTGGTGTAAAAGTTCCTAGTCCTGTTGTTGATCCACATCAACACATCTCCTGCTCCCCTCTCTCAACGTGCCGACGCGCCTCCTTTCAATCACACAATCGGGCAGAGTGCAGAGGAACGGGCAACACGGCCCTATTTTCATCTAAAACATTGAAATATTTATATCTTAAAAGCAAGTGCTACAAATATTTATGTGGCACAAAGTCAAAGTCAGATTTAAGCCTCTTGTAATTCAAAGACTGGATCTGCATTTAAGTGTTTCCTGAAGAGGAAGTTTGCTCCACTTTTGCAGCTGCCTGACTGACCCAAACCTTAACAAAGCGCCGTGTTCGAAACGGCTACCGATCTGCCTGGCTCACGCGACACGGCTCCGGGTGCTCGCTTGGACAACAACCGAAACGAGAGGCCACGCGCATCTTAGCTCTGCCGACAAATCTGCTCGTAGCCGCAGACGACAAACAGCAGCGGCGACATCTCTGGTGACACTC
This sequence comes from Arapaima gigas, assembly GCA_900497675.1. NCBI lineage: Eukaryota > Metazoa > Chordata > Actinopteri > Osteoglossiformes > Osteoglossidae > Arapaima > Arapaima gigas. The sequence goes on along the minus strand of UFQX01001199.1, from coordinate 33,620 downwards.
GAGGGCCCAGTTCAAGAAAGCAGTCATTTGCCACGGGCGCGTCCATCTCCATTTCTGTGGTCCGTGTCATTGAAAAAAGGGGGGGGGGGGCTGTTTGAAAGTACACAATTTTACACTGATCTCTCTCTCGCAGGCTTCCGCTCTGACGCGGGATCTACAGCGGGAGGCCTCGACTCAGTCGGCCTATTTACATGTTTCTTGATGTGCAAAAATCCAGCACGCAGGGAAAAAGATGTTTCTGCGAGCACTACTGAAAAGAGCATAAACGCTGAAGCACCCCAACGCGTCTTCTCCCCCCGTCCTCTTTCAGAAAGCAGATATCAGCATGACGCTTCGAAATAGCAGGTGTCGCAAACTTTGAACTTGTCTGCACCCCAACAACGATGCCCGACTTCCTAGAAGATGGCTTGCAGGCGCGGCGTCATGACGGCGTGCCTCCAGGTAGCGGGAAGCTCGCGCAGACCTGTGACGGGTGCTGCAGAATGGCTTTTTAAATATTTAAAATGTTAACAATGAGCAGGATGACACAGCTTAAGAAATACAAATGTACAGCACACAACAGAACATGATTTATACCTTTTTTGTGTGTCCTCCACACTATGCGAACAAAATACTCTGGGTTACTGAAATGCTGCTTTTAGCGGAAAAATCTTAAATAGGAAGAATGACTATGCTGTTCAGCTAAATGCTCTCCCCCCCACCAGCACCACCACATACTGTCAGTTGACTTAGAGGAGCTGTGTTGAACTTCAAAGAACAACTTCTAGAACACGGAACATTCCGGTAGGGTCAGATTTCCATGGTTCAGAAGTGATTCGCAGCTCGGGTCAAAAACAATGGGTGGCAACGTTTGGTCAGTAGGTTCTTGCCAATACGGTCTTTCCCCTTTACACGTGGCCTTAACACAATGACGTGCGTAAACGTTTTTAAACATCACAGAAGGATGAAGTGTGTCCAAGTAGATGTTAAGGTCTCTCCATGTGGCACCCAGTTGAGCTCTCCAGGGGGCTCAGTCCTCTGTCCACAGCCTGGACCAGCTGTACGCTTGACCCACTGAAAGATCTATTTGCACTACAGGGTTAAGTCAAGTTAAGTCGGGAAGCGAGTCCTTCAAACTTGGGCGGACGTTGCCGCGTTATGCATCGCAGATTCAGAGCTGACCCCTAATGGACAGCGGGATGCGTGTCACCCACAGCTGTCCCTTCCCACAGGACGGAGGGGTGGTTACTGCCGACGAAAGGCAGCCACGTTGTGATGCAACTTCATCCGGCTTTAATTAGCCTTTTCCCTTTTTTACTCCAATTATTAATATAAATGAGTTTAAAACTCAGAAAATTACATTTCCCTCTGGATTGTTCTTGTACACAGAAATTAAAACTGCACCAAAAAAAGCTCTTTGTGATTTTTTTTAAAGTAAGATATAATACACCATGTAACAGTTGAGAAATTAACATGCAAATGAAAGGTAATGCCTCATATCTAACCAAACAGTAAAGCGACTGTCTGTAATGTATGTACTTTTCACAGCAGGTGGGGGCCATATGCAGAGGTGGGGGGGCACGTTACAGCGACATTCTAATGACTTATTTAATATTGTCAAGGAAATGACCTGGGGTCCAAGCACAGTCGTATTTCTCAAGATGGAAAACAGAAACAATGGAATTGTCTTAATCATGAAATTACAAGTACTTTCACAGAAAAGAACAGGAGGGAATTGATTAAAAGGATAAAGGTGGGTGACTTTGCAAAAGGTCAGAGCACACTCACCTGGAGATGTTTTCTACTTTTCCCAACACCCTCCCATGTGATTAAAGAGCTTCGCCTTTGGGAATATTTTCAGATGCCATTAGTGAAATAAGATGGTAATTTCTGAGGCGGAAGGTATCAAGGCTGGGAATATGAAAGGAATTGAAATGTCTAGCTGGGCTGCACAGCATGTGTGCCAGGGAGGGCAGGGACTGGGTTAATTGAAGGGCTAACAGGGGGCACTGCATCAGCCAAAAGGTCAAGGTGCAGCACTGCCCAGCAGGCGGCGCTCTACTGGAATATGGCAAACGGGGACGGGGTAAGATGACCACAAGAGCCCTTTCGGTGGCAATGCTGGGGAGGGTCGCCCACGGTGACCCCTTCCTCTGTGCTGCCGCCATTCAATTCTGCCCCCCCCCCCCCCATCGGTGCTTCACATTCTCCTGACAAAAATTGGCACGTGAGTAACAACTGTTTACAGCTACGTGGTTTTCACATCTCAGACATAACCAATACACACACTGGGCAACAGCTGCTGGCAAGGTTTGCAGGTTGTGCCTTTGCACAAAATTAATTTGAAAATGATGTTTAAAAGAACGAGATCTCTGAATCCCACCACAACAGGGAGGTACACACACACACACACACACACACACACACACACACACACACACACAGAGCCATTCAAGCAGGGAAAACATCATGCTGACACCAGGTTACTGTAATCTCCAAAACAGAGCAGTATAATGTGCATTTGACGTCTGTCTCTTCAGATGACACAGCAAAACAAACATGTTTTCATTGAGGTCATTTTGCATATGGCTGACAAGTGGCGCAGTCATGTGACATCACACATCAATCACTAGTGAGACACTTTTGGATGATGAAGAAGAAAGAACCCCGTGGCGAAGACCTACGGTGCGGAGAGACACGCCGCTCCGTGCTGCAAGGCAAAGAGAAGGAGGCTGACGGCACCAGCAGCAGGTCGAGCAGCACACCTCAAAGTGCCATTACACAGCGCTGTATCTGTTCAAAGCAGAAACACAATCTCTCGCACCACAAGGTAACATTATGAAAAGAGGATGAAAAAGGACCGGTCTTTTGGAACTCGATTTCAACTGTCCACCTTTCAGACATCAGCCGTGGACTTATCTGGATGTAGAGAGAAGCTAAACATTAGCCTGCTTTTCAGGGAAAAGAAGTGACCTGTAAAACACTCATACCAGCACTTTCATGTTTATTTTATTGTCAAAACGATGACATTACATACGGGAAGTAAACAAACAAGAAAAAAAAGCATTAGCATGGAGACAGTACAAGACACCTTAAAATGCTCACAATGCACACGTGCAACGTTTCTTACAAACATGAGACCTCAACAAGCCGGGAAGAAGGAGGCTGAACACACTGCTTTCTGTCAAGCATCTGAAATACATTAATACATGTTTCATAATCCAAGTACCTTCCACAGTGACAAAGAGAGGGAAGTGGAAAAAAGTAAATTGGGCCTCAAACACGCAGAAGTACGCCGCACCCCTGATTAGTTCCCATTTAAAACAGGACTTGCTATTAAATACACCAGATAGTAAAGATACACAACTGCTGAAATGAAAAAATACACTTTACTCTTTGATGGATGAAAGTGTTCACATCTCGCACTAGGACACATTATCCATTCACAGTCAAATGTCTCCCCTATTTGCATGCTATAATTCATTTTCTCATAATCCAAAAGCTGCTTATGTTGGCCAGGGTGGCGGTGGTTGACATGAGTGGGTAATTAATATCACTTTCCTCTTCCACTGAGTGCAGTTTAATCGGTCTTACAGCATTACACAAATAAGTAAATACATGTGGTAACGGAAAGGCTCAGGGGACGGCTTGGACTCGGCTCGAGTGCAAACCGCGAGTAATTAACCAGATGTCACAACCAAAACACTGACTCCATGATAAACACATAAAATCACAAGTACTGTTCAGACAAATTAAAGCACTTAGCCGCGCTTCAAAAGACACTCGGCGGCTGTAACATTACTCACAAAATATCTGCGATCTTCGTGATGACAACAAAGCCGTGTCCAGCCCCTCGCAGGGTGGCCGTGTCGTCCGTGCGTCTCAAGGACACACAGTGAAGGACTGATAAGGTAACGGACAGGTTAGGGAAGTCAGCGTGCTGTTCCGTTAAAAACGCACACGTGTCAAAACCCTTTCGTGAATACATGTTTATACAAGCTTTGGTAAAACAGGTTCGTCTTCTCACAGTTAAGTAAAGGTTTAACACGTGCACTCGCTACAAACTTTAACTGAGGTTTAAAAACGCGAGGTGTTTAAAATGTCTCTGGCTCAACTTGACACACTGAGCTGTAACAAGAAATTATTGTGTGTAAGTAAACATGGAATTTTAGCAAATGGCAAGCGTGTAGAAAAATACTAGTATTTGCCGTTTTACTAGAGCGGTGGGGCCTCTCCCAACTATTACAAGTCCATTGACCCTGAATCTGATTCATAACAGACATCAAATCACAAAGTCAATGATATAACTGGCTCACGTTTGGGAAAATTTTTACTCTTAGACTACATAAAGAGGCTTCCCCCTAAGCTTTCAAAGTCGCACATACTTTTGTCTGATACTGAAAAAGCAAAGAGATCCGAGTTTGGTTTGATTTTCTGCGCTTTATACTGCGGATTTGAAGACTCTAAACCAAGCAGAACAGGGCGCTCTCAGTGAAGCTGTGGGTACTGTAAGGACGTCTCAGGATGAAAGGCAAGGGTTTGTAAGTTAAGTGCTGTTTCTTGTGATTTTAAAAGCTATTTCACCATGGAAGCCTCAAGCAGTGTAACCATTGTGAGTCATCCCTGAAGAGCTCCTTTACACATCCTCTCAGTTGCATAATGTGGATTTCCCAAAAACCACAGCATTCTGGTCTTGATGGTCCTTTTCAAAAGTCTGCTTCAACCAAGTTTTTTGGGAGCGTGCAGTTTCATGATTGTGTGAAAATCAGCACGCTGGACTCGGGGCCTGGCATTACATGACCCTGTTTAATTCCTTTGCCTGCGGTCACACAGGGAAGTTATGAACTCAGAGATGCTGAGATCACAGGGTGTCAGCGTCTCCTTCACCCCATCCTCATGAGGGGAAGCAGATCCCACAGCACTCCATGCAGATCTCCAAGAAGTCAGAGGACTCCATCACGCCACACTCTGGGTCACATGCACAGCTGCCGTCCTCGCCTTGGTCTTCTGCGCAGCAATAGCAGCAGTGGCAGCAGGCACGGGGCCCTGGGAAGCAGTGGTCGCAGGACAGTTGCACCAGCAGGAGGTTGCACATACTCAGGAACTGGCAGAAGAGGCAGGCCAAGATGCAGTGCACACAGCAGTCTGGGCCAGCATGCCACACACCATACACAAGACAGAACAGAGGAGTGTTAAGACAACAGGCGGCAGTAGCACAGCACACGACTGCCATGACACTCAACGGCCCTCGGTAGATCCCAGTCAACATCGGCCCGCCCATCAGTCTTTCCAATTAACGCAGCGTGGATTTGGCAACCCAAACGACAACATCTGTCAGTTATTCATTGTGCAGCGTGGAAGCAAAAATTTGTGTGCAAAGGCTTAAACAAAATCCACAAACAACTTTGTCCTCAGAGCCTTTCTACGATGTTGCCCGATATGGGTGCTGAGCACAACCAGAGCCACGTGACGGTGTTAGGGAAAGCCCAGTGACTGGGTGGAACAAGCTAGACTGCTGAACCCGTCTTACCGCGTGTCCCGGCGATGACGCTGCCACGGCACGAAGAGGGGGCTGCATTTACACATAATCGGCCAAAAAAAGCCACATCTCAAGCCTGCTGTTTGGATGTCGGGTGTTTGGTTGTGGCAGTGGGGGAAGAGGGGGCAATGGGGCAATGATGGAAGATGGGGGGAGAGTAGAGGAAGAATCAGAAGCCCTAAGAATTTCAAAAGGATTGAATTCCACTTGAGGGACTGATTAGCAGATCCTGTAATAATGGCAGCATTATCATGCGAACGCACAAGCTGATCACGCAAAGCTGATTAGTAATGTCCCAAATTTCACCAGCAAATTGGCACGCTAATGCCGCCGTTTCTCTTTTTTCTGATTAACATTTAACCTCTTTTTAGACATTCAACGTGGCTTCTTCGCGTGACGACAAATTACTGTTTTTTTTTTTTTTGGGTGCAAAGAAAATCCTTTTTCTGCCGTTTCATCTGGTTTGTCTGAAGTCAATTTCATGTTTCTTAGGCAAACAAAAGACACTGCTATTCACACAAACCCACCTCTATTCAACACACATAAGACACAACGCAGTTACACGTATTGCATTGTTGCTTGGCTTTGTAAAATTATTTTTCCACAACACGAAGAAGCTTTCAGTCGTGAGAGCAAAGCGTCCTCGCTGCTTTTCATTAGAAGTGATAACTATCACGGCTGCACGGGTCAGGTTCCACCGAGCAGTTCCAGCTCAAGAAGAAGCCGTGCACTTCCCAGTAAGAGAAACTCCACGTTTGTGTAGGTGGCCACTGCGTGAAGTGCAGCTCAGCGTATATGCGAGTCCATCTCCACCAGGGTTAGGAGAGATAGATGCTCATATTTCACTGATCAAAGATCAGTGAGGTAGACAGGCCGCACAACAGAATGGCGATACAGACGTAGTCCTAAACAATAGGAAGAAATTCACACCTGCAGAGGACTGCTGCTGGGTGGTATTTGGGTGTTGTTCTTACTGATATTGTAAGACACGCTTTTATGCTATTTTGATAGTTACATTAAACAGCTAAGCATTTAAGTCTGAAAACATTAAAACTGATGCCACGATTCTGCCTGGCAAATGCAAGTTGCTGCAGTACTGACAAACAGCAAATATTCAAGAGTACATTATGATCTAGAAAAGTTAAGTTACAATTAAAATTCTGACAACTTTGAAGAATCTTATGAGACTAAACTTGGCAATATTTAATTCATACAATGAAAATTATTTAAATATATAACATTATGTACTTCAATAACTCAGTTATTCACTTGGATGTATAATTCATCAGCTGTGATTAGCTTGAATCTTGAAACACGAACTGCTGGGCTGTGTACACTGGACAGACTTGTCTATAAAGTGAAAATACATTCCAAAACTGACATTACTTCAGTGGAAAGACCTGCAACACTAATCTCGCTCAACGAAAGGCAATGCTACAACGCTGAAACTCTCAAAGGCCAAAAACAGCAAGAGTGCTCAGGGAAATTGCCTCAGACATCTGGAAAACTCAAAGACTAACATCAAAAGAGGAGCGAGATGACATAAAACAAGCTGGGATATGTGTACACCAGAGGACACTGTAAAAACATTCAAATAAAGTAAGGGCCAAGGAGGAAGAGGCAAGGGAGCCACACCTTTCTGAGAAGGCCATTCTGGGGCCATTCAGGAACTGAAGCACAAAGAAAGCAAATGGTGAAGGTCTTTGAATGTGTGCAAAGTTGAGTCTCAGAGGAGGCCAAACAGTGATGATGCATGGGCAGAATGACAGGCCGAAGAAAGTTACATGACCTGTTCGGCAGTCTGTGTCACGATGGGGAAAAACCCATAAGAGAGAATGTTTATTTTACAAGTTTATCAGGAATTGTATAATTGCTGTGTGCTTCACAGCAATGTAAAATAGTACATTAAAGTTAAGATTCAGCTTCATTTTAAGAACTTGTTGGCGATTATGACTGTCCCAGCCAAGAGTGTAGTACACACAGTTTTCCTACCACGTACAAGGTTTGGTGTAAGAGAATCCCAAAGACCATCATGGTGCCAACTTCCAAGAAAAACTAGTGCTTCAGGTTGAGCACTAGCACTTATGGTAGAAGCACAATAAAGCCCTGCATAAAACATGGGGTCACCTGAGTATGAGGGTTAATGTAACCAATCATTTTTATCCAGTCTTTCAGCTTCTGTGTGAAAAGAAAAAGGAAAAAATGTTGTCATTTGTTTGTTTTCATTTATTAGATGTGTAGAAAATAGACCGATTAATACAAACGGTCATGTGACAAATAAGATGCATAATAATACTAATAGTTGATTTATACTTAAACATTTGCAAGTTGATTTATCCATAGCTGCATACTTTCGTGAGATATTAGTCTTTATAGCAACACTGTATTTTTAAAAATGAAATCATATCAGCGATATACCCTTGGTCAAGATAAAATACTGTATTGTCACAAAAAGCATAAAAGATAGTAAGACTTACACTGAACACAACTGACCGTACGCTGACCTGGGAAAGTTCAAAATGGTGAGCTACTTCCTAACCACAAGCCAAGAATCACCCCAAGAGGTGTCAACAGTGATATCCAAGCAACCAGACTTCCATCGAGTAAATCTGCTGTTAGTTTCATTAACGTAGCTGTTAGCATGGACGTTGCCCAGTTTTCTTAGGATCTCTGTTAGCACTTTAAGCCACCAAAAAAAAAAAAAAAAAGCAATTTTAACAACAGAACTTGAATAACAGAATCCATTTATGCAACAGAATCCCTGATATATGCAATGTCAAAAAAGATGTGGAATGTGGGAAGTTCACCAAAGAAAGCAACAGCTCAGGCACATTTATACTTACCCTAAAGGGTATTCTTCTGAAATGAAATCTGTGGACAAAGTCTGGTAAAAAGTTTATCTTCCCAGGTGACCGTTATTCAAACCTGATATTTATTTACAATAAGGCTGTCAACATCACATAGCAAAACCTCTTTGTTAGATATGTTTATTACATTAGGTAGTAATAGTAATTCATCACACTTGGGAGTTCTTGCTTGTTAGCTTGCAAACATTCCTTACCAAACAGCATCTGTTAATTTGTAGAAAACAATACTAAAAATAAAGAAAAGTTGCTCTGAAATATGATGTGGAAACGAAGTGAGTACATCAGGAGCAGATTAGGTGAGCAGCAGTGAGCTGGACTGACCCTGATATGAGAAAGAATTGAAACAATGATGCTGAGGGGGCAGGGGTGCGAGCCACAGAGCGGGGGACTGCCTGCTAATGACTGGGGGTGGCGAGCTGCTAGAGGCTCCCGTAGCGACAGCGTCAGCAGCACTGGCTCAGCACGCAGCCCATTGTCCTCCACCTCATTAAAAGGTCACACCTTGGGTGACCACCGATAATCACCCCCCTCACAGTGCCCTTCGTTATGGCACACATCTCATTACTGCACGCACTCAATGCCTCCTCCCCGACTTCAGGCATAGATGTTATAACAGTGAAGGCCGCAGTGAGCCGGACACCCCGGGAGCAGTGTTACTAAGTCTGATTGCGTGTCGTACAGATAATTAACAAAATGGATGAACATACCCTCTATTGATAGGTAGCATGCTACTTTGAAGGTCATTTCTGCATTGTCTGGCAGTTCCTCTTCTACAAACACAAACTACTTAGCCTAGCCTGGGCAGAGCAACCAAAGTGCCAGGGTCTGCAGATTTACCTCTGTTCCACAGGCAGGATGATCTTGTCATATTTAACTGTGCGCAACAGATACATAACAGATACATAAACAAGGACAAACGAGACTAATCACAGACAAAAACACACAGAAAGTCTCCCTACCATCTGACGTGGAGCCATTCTTGTGGTTGCTCTTGGAAATGACCTTGGTGCCCTTCATCACCCTGCCGCTGTGGCCACTAATGGACAGGCTGGACTGGAGTTTCTCTTGCACCTTGTAGGACACAGGGGACGACAGTCTGCTTGGCTCAGTACTGGTATCTGAGGCCACAAGACACAGGGACACAGCATGGCCATTCAGGAGCTCGCTATTCTCCACTTTGCTGGATTCTAAGGCCAGAAGGCTTGGCTGAGGCTGACCTGCAGAAGAGAAAATTGTTTTCAAAATGTTGTGAGTTTTCACTCCACGTGAAGGTTCCTCAACACAATTCTTGACTGAGAACACTAGATGTTCACCTGCTGAGCAAATCAGTTTCTCTGTTGAACATATATTTATTTTATATATAGGGGACAGACACAACAACAGAAATACCCATTAACACATCAATATAAAGGCCCTAATAACAAGTAGGGCCACTGTTTGTCTTCAGAAAAGCTCCAGTCCTTCTTGGCATACTATCATACAAATCTTAAGCAACATGTGGGATACTGAAACATTATTCAAGGAAAGCCTGTGGTTCTTTGAGTGATGAAGCAGGTGAAATACAGTGCTGTGAAAGTATTTGCCCTCTTCCTAGTTTGTCACAGTGAATAAACAAACAGAATGTAAGATTAGACAAAGGGAATATGAACAAACACATAACACAGCCTTTAATTTACTACTTCATTTATTCAAGGAAGAAAGTTACCCAACAACTACATCACCCATCTGAAGAACTGCTCCTTCAAACATAATAACTGTTTAGTAATAATAACTTCAGTAGCAGTAACTGCAACCAAACACATCCTATATTTTGATCAGTCTTTCCCATCGCTGTTGAAGAATATTAGCTCACTGTTCTTTGCAGACCTGCTTCAGTTCACACGCATTACATTTTTGAGCATCAGTTGCTCATTTCAGCTCTTGCCATAACCCCTCAAATGAGTTCAAATCACAACGTTGACTAGGCCACTGCAAAACTTTGTCAGCCAGTCAGATGCAGATTTACCCTAAAATACCCATTCTCACAGCATTGTATACCTTGCACTCAGTGCTCTAGAACTTCCATTAAACGTTCAGTGATCTTCACATCTGGCAATAGGGAGGCTATGGAAGTGGTCTGACTTCAGCCTACGTGGATGGAGACATTATCTTCTTGGAATGTGGGATCAGTGTTTGTATCACAGGGTGCACCTGGTCCTGAAAAATGGCCTCATATTCCTTGGCCAACGTACAACAATGCAGCGGAATAATCAAACCTAAAGACTCCTATGATGCACATACCACAATGGACTCCTCGGCCGCGTTTACCAGTCGACAACCTTCTTTGTGGGTTGAAGGCATCCTTTAGCTCTATCCTAATGTAAACCTGTCCTGATGTGGGAAATGGTGTGAAATATGGTCATATTTCTTTTTCCCCCATTGATCAGAGGTCCAGTTTTTGTGCTCCTTACACCAGGTTATAAGTCCTTGTGATCTGACCTTGGACACAAGTAGTTTGTGAATGGATTGAATATTGCAGCTTTGTAATGCTAACTACATAGTTTTGTTTTTCATTTTATTTATCCCCTGTAGCCTGCGAGCCAATACATAAATATGCTGCATGATCACTTTCTGCATTAAAAATTTATGCCAAAACCTATTTCATTGCCTAAGAGGGACGGTTTTGTGACCCATAAGCAACACTATGTTAATCATGTCCAATACAATTCAATACTTTCAAGACATTTCTTAATAACCAAAGCAACTATAAATAAAGGGCACACCGCTCAATAGGCTCCATCAGTTTCATGAAAAAGTCCCTCCGTTTTGCCACTCGGCAGCTACAGGTGATCCAGGTGAGACTGGGACTATTCACTTGCCCAGGTTTTTCAGAAGCAGACAGTTGTGATGAGTGGAGAGAGGAGCAGTGGAAGAGACAGAGCAGTGGCATGCTCCCAAGTGGAGCTCCTGCACAATCAGCTCTACTGGGAGCACAGCATTAGTTTCCATCTGCATTATAAAAGGAGCAACCCAGCGATGACTTATGAGACCTTCTGAATTATTCATTTTTTGTCTGTATATTCAAGGTTTCTTACTCTTTTCACATCGTACATCCTCCCCCACACAGACATTGTGCATTCTCCTGTATGCAGTGCAGTACAACAGTAATCGGCGGCAAACTCGGCAACGGCTAATGAAAGCATCATTTTATGAAGGCACCTGAACTCCAATTGGAAGCAAAGTATGCGTATGTTGCCAATGACTAGTGAGCACAACCAACAAATGCAATTATGCTTAACAAGAAGAGAACTCGAGCTATGCTTTATAACAACGCACCCCCTGGAGGCCTGCTGACAGGAATACAAAGCAACACAATTAGAAATGACTGTTGCAAACCTCTTAATCCAGGTTACTTTCAAATGGCTCAGTAAACAAATATGGATTTCCTGCATCCAGTTGGTTTACCGACAAATAGACTGAATGCATTATCTACACTTTAGGCAATCAAATGAAAGAGCAAGACACATTAATCAATTTTTACATATTCCTTGGCTTCCGTATTTCCTTCAGCCTCCTACAGTCATACTGAAAGACAGCAAGACACATTTGACATTCAGAGTCCAAATCTTTGTTTCTTCTCCACCAAATTAATAACAAGGTCAAAAAATACGGACTGCCTGACATCTTGTTATGGGAAGAAGTTATAATGAGGGAAGGCGTGCCATTCAGTGGCATAACTAATCAAAACAGACTGCAAAACACTGACAGCATTCACTGTAGGTTACACTGCAGGAACAATACCTTCTTCAGTCAAATTACTTTTCTTGATGGGAGAAAATTCAGAATTTGGATTTCACTGCTATTAGAAAATCATGGGTCTCAAATTTCTCACAGCAGTGCTCTTGAGTGGGCTTCCAAGTCAACCAACTCAGACCACAGGGTACACTTTCAACCGACACTGACCAGCCCGGGGGAGAGGAAAGAGTGTATTACCTGATAGAGGACCAGAGTGACACTGAAGAAATCAGTCTATTAGGTGACCTTCACATGTCGGCTTTGGAACTGGCGTGAGCAAACTGTCCACAACTTGGCAGGTCTCGATTTTTATGGACTACTAATACGAAACCATTTATAGGCTGCTTGTAACTACAATGCATACACGTACCTTTATCACGCTGGTTTCACATTCTAAAACAGTTGAAATATATCACACAAATAAAATATGAATGCTTCAGCTGGATAAAAACAACGTTAAGTAATCAAAACTGAAAGGCTCTGGTTTACCACTGCTGTCTGCAGAATCCAAGAGATGTTGACGCCACATGTCCTGACACCAAATGTTTCAAAAAATGTTCACAAAACCCCTTTACTCTCAACAGATCAACAACTCCTGAGAGGGGAACAGCACAAAAAAGAACAGTAAAAAAGAAAACGCAAAGGTAAGGGTGAGATGTTCAGAACTGAAGCTGACATCTCAATTTGTTCTTTACACACAAAAAGCTGGAAAGTCTTTCCTTGAAGTGTCACATGTGGAAGAGCCGCTGTCTGTCATCAGTCTTGGGAGTGTATCCTACAGGTGGTACTTTACAAGAGTGACACCAAAACCTGAAACCTCTGGCCATGCAAGTGTGCATTACCTGCTCCTCTCTGGAGGCACTGAGCCCAGAGAAAGCAGGAAAATGGTGTCACATGTATCTAAAATACATACCTGTTTTAAATCTAGGTTTTTGACAAAAGCAGGTTGATATAATAGAGTGTATGAGCACAGTATAAGCAGAGGCCTGTGGAAAAAGACCTTCTTGGCCTTTTCATTTTTTTCAGCTGGGGTGTGTGTGCCTGTTTGGTGCAGGCCATTAGGCAATCAAAGACCTGCTGGTTCTGGACTGCAGTGTTATAAATTTTGTGTATTAAAATCAAGTAGAAGAATTAAAAACATGATGAAAAAGGTCAACAAAGAAGAAAATGAAAGATGACTCAGAAGAAAAAAGCTTAATGATGAAACGTATGCCTGTGTTCCCTTGCTTCTGTGACTTGAACTGCATTCTGTCAGCAATGTATCTAATCAGATTTTTTTGGTGGCAGCAGAAAAACAAATATCGCACCCCAGAATAGTTGCCGGCCTTCATACCTGCTGCAAGAGGCAAATAAAAGATAGTACACTCAACAGGCACTTTATTAGGAAAACCTGTACACCTGCGCTCTGACTCTATCTAATCAGCCAATCATGTGGCAGCAGTGCAGTGCACAAAACCACAGACACACACATCATGAGCTTCAGCGAATCTTCACGTCAAGTTTCAGAATGGGCGGAAAACGTGATTTAAGTGACTTTGACCATGGCAGGTTGCTGGTGCCAGACGAGGTAGTTTGAGTTTTTCCAGAAACTGCTGCTTTCCTGGGATTTTCATGCACAACAATTTCCAGAGTCCACACAGAATGGTGTGAAAAATACCGTCCTGTGGGGGCAGAAACACCCCGTAAGGGTAATAAAGTTTTGCAATGTAAAACTTATTATTTTTTACTTTTCCACTTCTGACCCAGGCAATGTCAGCTAACTCAGCTAATTCATTATATAAAATAACACGTTTGAAGCATGTTTACATCAGTTATTCCTTATTTAGTATTTCCGTTCAGTGTGCTGGTGTCTGCCTGCTTATGTTTTGTGAACTGCTGATATAACCTTTCCAGTCACCTTTATCATCTGAATTTTAATGCTTCTTTCATTTTCATGGTAGTTCCCCCTACAAGCCTTGTGGTTTTTTGACCTCCCCAGCACTTTCTGTTGTACATGCTAATTTTATTCCTTTGTTTTCTTCATATTCTTTGTGCAAATAAATAAAACAAGATAAATAAAGTGTCAAGAAATATCAGCAACACATTTCGCACATCTGTCTCCGTGTCTCTCATATACACAGACACACATTATGATACAGTGTTCTGCCAGTTGATCCACCTGGGCGAAATGCTAATTTGCAAATGTGCAATGACCTACCGGATGAATTTCCATTGTCCCCTAAACAGCTCCAGGCACTGTTCTAACAAACAAGACTGTAGTGATTGCATGTCTCAACTCAAAGGGAAATTCCTCTATTAAAAACCATCTCGGGCCTCAGAATTTACAACAATAAAAACCCTTGGAATTATATCAGGGAAAAAAAAAATTATATACAGTAGGCTTCTCACTGCAATTTTTACTTCCATGTACAAAAAGCTCATTTACATTTGACCTTATAAGGACAAGACAAGGGTTTTCTTCAGAGAGTTGAGGAGGGGGGCTAGAAGAAGTACTGATGTTCAAGTTGGCAGATACGGCCCCTTTGACAGTCGCTCATACCAACACGACCAGAATCAATTCACAGTTCTGTAGGCTACAATATTTAATCAAAAAAACAATAATGAGGAGGTGGGGGGGGGCAGTGCTATAATGCTATTCAGATAATCGTGTGAGTTTAAAGCAATTTCTGCACAGGCTGCAGAGGTAGCAAAATTCCCATAGAGAATACTTATCCAAAACAAAGCATTACACTCACACATAAAAATTTCAAAGCTGTCAGGATGCAGCAGAGGACCAAACAGTGACACGGCACTCATTGCTTTCTCCTTAATGACTGAGTGTACAGAGGTGTATTTATTTTACGCTTCAAACCACAGGCCATCTGTGCATGTTGGTGGAACCAAATTGTCTTGTCTGATAAAAACCTGTATCAGTGCGAATGACATGTTACGTGACAGAAGTGTTTTGGCTTTATTAACCCAACTCTCCCATTCTGATCACACTGTAAAATATTTCATTTCAAATAAATCCGGAAGAGCACGTCTTATTTTACTCCCTTTTCACTGCCAATAAACTGGCAGTCAGTATTACTCAGCTGCTTCTGCCCTGCCACTCTTTTAATTCTCTGTGACAATCACTTAAATGTGGTCCTTCAAATGCAACCTGCTGTACAGATCCAGCACTCAAAAAAGTGTTTAATATTCTAAGCAACACTCATTCTTGATAACAATGACAAAGAATGTAGGGCGTCTGAAATACACTAATTTCAAATTTGGTAATTTTCGCTACTGATTGACTTGGGGGGGACAAAAAAAAAGCCCTTTGGATGTCCCCGTTCAGGTTAATTACATTTTACAGTGAAGGACACAACTTCAAACATGGAGCTTGATTCTGCTTGTTCTCTTGACCATAACTATTCAGGCTTTTTAGAAGTGGAGTAAACCAATTATCCTTTGATTCCTAAACACGTTTTTTTTTTTTTTTGATTATTATATCTGACTCTTCCACAATGGGATGAGATCGTATTCAAAACAGTAAACAATTAGTGGTGTTAACACTGAGGTCGATTATGTTGCTCCTTAATGACTAACCTGAAGGAGCAGCTACCTTGACACGTACGGAATTCCTCTGCAATTTTTTGCAATTTTCTCTACTGGACAAAGTCCTTCCAATGAAGAACCTGCACAGCAAGTATCACTCATTCCATTTTACATTCTTCCAAAAAAGTGAAAATGGTTACAGAGTAGATTTGTTTTTAGAGCTCAGACAGAAGTCATTAAACACACATCATGGGTGGATTAAGCATTTATAGAGCTGTCCAAGACTTCTGCAAAGATCAATGATGATGCAACTCTGCACAGACCAGTACATGTTGCTAGGCCATAGCCTGGGGGCTACAGCCTCACTGAGACCAAAAAACACAAAGGAGTCAAAGGAGTAAGATTTTCCATAATAATTATCATGACTAATTACTCGTAGCTTCTGACTGACTAGGACATGTTTAGCATTATCCCGCTGAATGTGTTGCAGAGGAATTTCCATGTCCAGATCTGCTGACTGCCCTCGCTGACCCCAGGCCCTAGACAAAACCACTGCCTTCACAGGAGCATAGTGTCACACGTCTCTGAATCCATCACAGTGACTGTGAAGTCAGTACTATATCCCAGCGCCATTCGAACAGCATCACTCTTGCTTTAGCCCCCTTAATGCCACTCCTTCAAATCGACCGGCCATTCTCCAGCGAAAAGGAAAAAGCCTGACAGAACGATATAGCAAACAAGCATTGAACCTGAAAAGACAGAGGGCTGAGGGGCAACATCTCCAATGATCAGAGTAACTGCAATGCGTTTTAACCTCACAGTCACATTACAGAGAGCGTGTGCAAGTGTGTGTGCATCCGTGCCCTTGACTGAAATGCTTTCCTGGCCACCAGCCCTGTGCTGTTACAGTGCACAGATTCACTAGGAGCTCCATGGTAGCAGACACACCTGTCTGAGCACATCCACAGATGTGCCCTAAGTGCAATGAACAGAGTCCAGAAAATACAAACACAAGTCTTACACCCCCACCACACCCCACAGTAGGCGGCACCTTGTCTGTTCAGTTTCCACAGCCCTTCATAACTCAGAGAAACCTAGACACTATTGTATTAATTTCACACTGAATCAGTAAAGCCATTTTAGAAGTGTCAAGCCCCCAGGCGACACCACTGTTATGCCTACTGTTGCTATTTCCAATGAAAATGCTACCTAATTCAACTTTGCAGATGTTCCATTGTGAGGAAGGACATGTTAAAGGAGTGTACAGCCCTATGCTACAAGTTCGTCTTTGACTATATTTTTTGCAAAACAGGAGAGCAGGAGAGTGTGTTGGGGTTATCAACAGCTATGAACACAGGATAGGTACTGACACGTGGAGTATTCAGGCAGACACAATACCAATTACGGGTAACAACTTCCATAGGCGTGGATCTTAAAGCTTACAGACCTTTGAAATTTCACCCGTCCCACCGTGTTGCAAGTTTCATGCTTCAGACACATGTTCTTTTCTGTCTCTCCTGGTCCTTACAAATGCAAACCAGCAGGAGTTTCATGAAGTCTTCCTCATGCATTTGAAGTGAAACGTCCCACATCAGTGGGTTTGCACTTCAATATTACCCAGTGGTCAAATTCAATTTTAAATTTTCTTAAATTCTTTGTACATAAATAAGCAAGTGCAGTCTTGATTACTAATTTTTATATTCATTTCAGTCTCATGACATTTTTTCACAATCACTTCATAACAAGAAAACATTTCGCGTGGGCTCTAACATTTCTGAAGATGTTAATGAAGTGAAATGAAATTCTATTTGAAATGCATCTATAACAACAGAATGAGAAAATAATTACCGCAGAGGTAGGCTTACAATAGCCATTTAATCAACCTCTGAGCTCACATCTCACCCTATTTATACAGTTTATGATTCTATGGCCCACTGCTAAGTAATCACTTGAAAATTATTTCCTCTGTTTTTAATGGCCTCTTAGTTTTAACAGATGATTTCAGTGGATCCAGGGGTCTTGAGATTAAAGTAAAGATTAAGTTCTAACACAACTACAATCAGACTCAATTCTATGACACCGGAAATTTGCATCAAAATTTAATCAAAAGTTGCCAATCCTCACACCATTGGAAAAAAGGTTTTTTAAACTTTCAAATGCAAAGTCTTAAAAAAAAAGTTCTAAAAAAAGGGGGGGGGGGGAGACTGACTGAACATCCTTCAAACAGGCTTTCGATTTTAGCCACAGCTGAGGAAATGTTTGATGAGGATTTAAAAAGGTACAAAAATGAGGATTACAAGGTCAATGAAGATAGAAAGCATGGCTGATATGACCAAGGCAAAGATGTAAAAGACCAAAAGGTCGCCTATGTCTCCATAACCAAACCATGCCAACGATTTTGGCTGTTGTCACCTTGAAGAGACAAATGAAGCCTTACTTTGACAACCTGTCTGAGAACTATGAACTATCATAAAGGCTACAGAGTCAGTGCTGTGTCATCACAGTCCAAGAGGTAGCGGCACTGCACTTCACTGCAAATGTGTTTCTGTCCCTCTTTGGTAAGACAAGCCACCAGTGGATAATAACCCTCCATCGAGGACCACAGCCCCTTTCAATGGAAGCCTTTCCTTCTTGCAGCCAAAAGGTCATTCTGCAGCCAAGTGAACAACCTTGAGATTTTAAAATTAAAGGCGCAATCTCTGGCAGACGGTCCCTATTATACAAGAGCCAGGTTAATATCTTTTGCAAAGAGTGAGGCGACATTAGTTGACCTTACTGCTTCACTTCAGAATTTGCTCAAGATAAAAATATCTGTTCTTCTGCAGTGTCGTCTTTATCCAGAAGAGCCCTTTAAAAGTATTCAACACTTCAATGAATAATGTGATGCTAAGATACCTAAACTGCTTTTATCGTGCGAGAATTTACTACAGGTAACTCAGTTTCTGCAAAGCCAAATTTTTCTGGAGATACCGCTTCGTGAAAACCAAAGTAAATTCTTACTGAAATTATTACCTTTTCTCGAAGATTATTTTGTACTATTAAAGTGCACATTTTGGGGTTTGCAAAAAGTGGAAATTTTATTAACAAATATCCTACTACAATTGTTGAAGCTCATATGTTAAAATAATTTTAAGGAAACACAAAAGGTAGCCAAATTAAAATTTTCCACGTGGAAATACCTAAATTAGTTTCCTCATTGTCTAAAAAGTTGTCACTGCATCTCCTTACAGTATGTGTCTTATTTTCAGTTAAACATTTAGCAACATAAGCACACAAATAAAATTATTTTCTGATTATAATATCGTGCAGTATGAATGTTTTAACTTCAGTATTACCTGTATTTTAGTTTTAGACTTCCCGAGTTACCCTGAAAATCTCTCAGCAACGTTATGTACACTCTGTGCATGTGATGTTACTACATCACTCCCCCCACCTCTACAACCCATGTCAGAGACCAAATTTTATCATTTCAAAATAGTAAATAGCCTTTTTGGAGTTTAATAAACTTGTCTACACAAAAACCTCGCTCAGGGAAAAGAAGCATCTGTGTGTCAAATTTCAATTCTGTGACGTGAAGAACAAGGCCAAACAAAAGAAACAGAGACCGAGTCTAATCACATCTTGCAGAAAGAGCAAATTCAGGCTAACCAAGTTATTATAATTTTTCCTCACAATTAAAAAAAGATCCAACTTTGTCACTACTTCAGTAAAAAACCAGGTTCTTAATCTATGAGCACAAATGGTATAGGAAGCTTGCCTGTAAGTCAATCTGCTTGCAACCCAAACCATATCGCACTCAACTTAGTAACAGACATCCCTCAGTCTATTTATGGCCTAGGTTCACAAATTCCTATTTAACCGTAACTGTTGCTTGATAAACACGTTTAACATTTGCCACCTAGTTATTGGCCAACAGTCACAAACACCTGACACAAGCTGAAAACCAGCTGAATTAACCACACATTCCTTCTCTGTTTGGGTGCATATAACTGCCAGCAAAAATTCAGGTGACACTCGCTCCACCACAGATTTTTGAAAGCAGATAAGCAAGTCCTGACTTCAGCTATGCTGAGCCACCATTCTAAAACACAAACATGGTAACAGACAGCTGTGTAAGTGAATATGCAGAGTGCTAATATATCGCTGTGACTAAAAGAGAAAGCTTCTCCTATGTGACAGGTGTGTGGTAACTCCACCTGATGCAGTGATTTCCCACCATCACGTATCATCATCTGAACCCAGCAGCTGAGGTCTAGACCGCAGAACCACTTCATAGTGTGCTACGCTTGGATCGCAGTCATGCAAAATGAGAAAGGCACTGAAGCATGATGATTTCAGACACAGACAATGGTGGGACATGCTCAGACAAGCACATCTCACCAACTCAGATAGAAGATTTTTTTAGGGTGGAATTTCCTGCAGGAATTAAGTTTTCAAATCATTTGTGAGACAAAATATTGTTTCTGTTTACCGGTAAAATGTAAAAACAATCTCTTGAGGAAACTACTGTGGTTCATTTCCTGGAAAGAAACTAAATACCAGAGAAAGGCACTGCAATAAAGTTCAAAAATTGGCCTGCGATGAAGCTGTTTGTCATCTGTGCAAAACCAAATCGGTACTGATCTCCGAGTTACAGTCACGAAAACGTTAGGCCTCGACTAACCTAAAGAATAAAAAAACTCATCATTGTCGGGCGGAAATGCTCTTGTGGATCACAGAGTATATAGTATATTTATTTTTCAAAAGTATTTCACATTACTGAATGCATTCATTCTTGTAAAATTACATAGTGCACACTATTTTTATCCGTTAATAGGGAGATTCTTGTGGCCGTAACCCTAAGACAAAGTATATCCCTATCAATGAAACATTTAAGTTTTACTCAGAAAGACAGATCCCTGTCAACTGTTACTTATTCTTTACTTTCAGGTAAGGGCAACAGTTTTAGCAAATTGTTTCTTTCCCGAGTGTATGTCACTATGCACATTTCTTTACCTTTGCGTATGACGTGTAAAGACAGGAACGCAGGTGCACGTCACTTACTTCTAACAAGGCCGCTGCTGGTTGGACTCTCCCCTGTAACGTCAGCAATAGAACCCAGTATTTCCCCCAAGCCTGACAGACAGTGTGGACCATCAGGAACATCTGGAGGAGCAAGCATAGTTTCTTCAGCATGAATGCTGCAGAACAAGAGCAAAGGACAGTGATAAAATCAGCTGCGATGCACAAGTCCAGGGTGCAAAAACCACTGAGGTGCAACGGTGAGGGAAGCAATTAAATGATTCTGACAACAAATGCTGATAAATGAAAATCACCTGGAAGCAGGAGAACTGCAAGGAACAGTTTGTACAGATGATAAGAAGTTCGCACATGGGCAAACACAGTTCCACATCTGTTTTAAGCTTTATAGATACAGCAATGGCATTCATTTATTTATTAGGTCAAATCTAGAGAACTTACAATGAAGTAACCTGCATAGGAACATCTTATAACCTATCCCCCAAGTACAATCAATTGTTTCTGCTGAAGTCCTCAGAGGAAGAATATGAGCCATCCTTTCGTATATGTGGGGGCAGTGTCAAACTTGGAGAGCACTAGTACACTACACTAGCAGTGCTTTTTACACTTTCCCTGATGCAGGATATGAGAAGTGATTCATCCATCACACGCTGCGCTTTGGAGCATAAACACTGTACGTGTATCATCCGCACGCATGTGTTTTGCTCTCCGCTGAGAACAACAGTGGACAACAGAATAAGAAGAGTCAGCTCTAGACACACTGATAGATGGGCTCTTATCGCAGCTCGATGCCACCGTACACTTCACCACAGTTACCCAATGACTCTAAAAATCGATACACATTTAATCCCCTACTGACAGGTGCCATGCATCACAGTACTTAGTGATTACTGTGGGAAATACTGTATATTGCTCTGCTCTCAAAAAACAGTAACTTTTTTTTTTTTTTAAAAGAGGAAAGCCCACCTTCCATCAAGAAGCTTTGAAGGTCCCACAGAAAAATCCATTCATCAGCAGCTATCAGAATCACATATTTTGTTCTTTTCTCCTCATTTTGGCAAAACTGTAACGATGCTCGGTATAAACAGCCTAGTTAACAGTTTGGGGCTGGTTAAAAATGGGCACCATCTTATTTTACACATGATAATCTTTAAGATAACCAGCAAGTTAATTAAAAAACTATAATTGGCCATGGTTGCTGCTAATGATCACTGAGGCGGTGCTTCCATTTTTACTAAGAAATAATAAAAACATTAAAATGTCTCATATCCATTTACATATAGTGACAAGAGCAAAAAAAAAAAAAAAAAAACCCAAATTAACAGGAACCAATACAGGAATGTTTTTAAGCCTCTCGCCAGCATATTTTTTCCGACATTTTAATGTTTATGGAAGGTAGGACACGAAAAAGGTCAGGACACTCTTCATGGAGGAATTCCTTATATAGTGACAGCCAATTAAAAAGTGACTGTGGGAGAAAAACAGCAAAACAGATCATTTCTCCGCACAGTAATGGGAGCTGAACATGTGAAATTGGGGTTATGCCCATTGCAGCATTGAAGATCACAGCTACTACACCAAAGATGACTTTAAAACGCGCTAACGGCTCCTCCTGCAGCATGTTGTGTTTAATTAAATGTAATATAAATAAATATGAGCGTCAAATTTTTGGTATGAACAAGACGAGTGGCACCAACCGCGTTCCAGCACTTGACTTTGTCGACATAAGAAATTGGATTTCAGCTACACATGACAATTAAATATTCTTCAAAAAAGATTATGTTCGTTGTCACGGATAGGATTTGTTGCTGATTTTTTTTTAATAGTTAATGCGTACACGGATTTTTGTTGATACACAAACTACAGTTAGCTGATCATTTCTACATAAATATGCAGAGTCCGTAGCAGCGTTACAGTCGAAATAAACGACTGAATCGTTGAGCCAAAACTGAGATTAGAGTCCAAAAAAAAACGCGAAATTAAAGATGAGGCAAAAATGAGAGGTGAAAGTCAATAAGCAGTTTGTGCGACAGTGACGACGAGGCGAAGTGTCCGCGCGCGTCCCCTCTTACCGCCGCAGCCGGGAGGAAACGGCGCCGCGCGCTCCCGCTCTCCCGGACGCGGCACCGCCTCGTGGGACATCGGCAGCGCGTCCACGAGGGCTCTCGTGACACAGAAACACCTAGCGGAAAGAAAACACCCCCCGTGAAAGAAATGCTACACCTTTATTTAACTAACTTTGTAAGTGTGACATTAGGTGTCCCTGACAGAATATTATTATTAATCATTGCAACGTTTGGCAGCATATATATATATATATATATATATATATATATATATATATATATATATATATATATAGTTACAGCCAGCTTTCACAGAACGATCCTCAAAACAGTCCCATTACCAATTCAGCCGAGCTATATTTAAATAATGCAGACAGTGCTCACACGTAATTGTGCCAATATTCCACCGGAGACAAACAAAACTAAGCTGACTTTGTAAACGCTACCTTTCAAACTTGTCAACTGCCGCAGGTTCGAGTTTCACCCGTCAACTCCATCCTTTTAATCTCAGAGAAACTTCACAATGAATCGTCTTGACTGGTTTTCCCGCACCTCCCGTAGTAAATCGTTTCTCTCCAACTTTACTCTTGTGGCGCGCAGAGCAAATCTGTTGTTTTGTTTGCTCTTCCCGCATCAGTCGCCCAGCTTACGGCCCCTGTTTTTTTTCCCTTCTCGCTCTAGAAAAGTTTTCCGTCTTCGGCGTTTTTCATCATTTCCGGATTCCGAGCGACGCTCGCGCGCCGCGATCCGGGCTCGGCTGGAGGAAGAGCGCGCGCCGCGGCGCGGGACGCTGGATGAGCCTTGAAGCACATCGACTTTATTGGAGAAAACGGCGCTTTTGTGTTTTATGTGCGTATTTTAGTATAACTGCGTCATTGCGCCCAGTTAAATTTCTCCGAGCTTATTGTTGCCACAAACCTATCTATATCTCCAGCAAAATACTCTATTTAAATGTGCCCTTAGCCGTGCGTTTTCAATGGCACGGATTACATATGAAGTCTTGAGGGAAACTCTGGCTCAGCACTTTCTTAAATGAGACAACACTGTGTGGACAACCTTTATTCAAACATCATGTCCGGGTTTCAGTCAGCATTGCATAACTCCAGCAGAATGTCCAGTAGTAGAAAGTGTTAGAAAGTGAGCCCTCAGTGTGTTTTCTGCTCCACAGATGCGCAGGGAACCCGAAACCTTGAGAGAGCGGAATTTGTCAGCGAGGCCCACTTTCCAGCCTACATGCATGCAGGGGTATGGCTTCATTGTATTCAT
This sequence comes from Arapaima gigas, assembly GCA_900497675.1. Lineage (NCBI taxonomy): Eukaryota > Metazoa > Chordata > Actinopteri > Osteoglossiformes > Osteoglossidae > Arapaima > Arapaima gigas. The sequence goes on along the minus strand of UFQX01001199.1, from coordinate 9,591 downwards.
AATAAAAAGGACATAGATGCCAAGGGACAAGGATTAGGTGAGTCATTGATTGGGGGAACTCTATCTTCTCCCCCTAATGTACTGTAGAAATCATGCCAAGTCTGTGGCAGAATGATTTACAATGAATCTCTGTCAATAGCGCACTCATAGACCCTGCATAATCCATCTTGCAGATACCCTCCTCGCGGAGAAAGGGCTTCGCTTCACACTATCGACTCTGCCGGACTGATCTGTAATCCGATATCGCGGCGGCCCTTAGTACTCCTGCGCCAGCAGTTAACCGGGATACGCTACTTCTCCGGCCCTGGGAAGTCAGCGCAGGAAGGACACGGGACAAGCCGTAGTTTGTGGGGTATTCGTTTGAAAGTGTAACGCGAACATATAAAGCGCTTAACAGTCAGTTAAATGAAAATTCCTAAGGGAAAAGGCTGCTTGTGAGTTACTGTCGTGTATAAGATGACTGCCCCCCCCCCATCCCATCCCATCCCATCCCATCCCATCCCATCCCATCCCAGGTGGACGGTGACAAACAGGAGTCGAGGAAGCGGAAGACGCGCGTCAGCTGCCCCGCGTGGCACGCGGAGCGTCGTGCTCTTATGTAACGTCGCCGCTGCGGCGGGAACGACTCAATCAGCCGCGTTGGCACACACTTGGCAGCGTGCCTGATTGCTGAGTAAGTGCCAGAACATCCTGACTAACCCTCTTTCTTTCAAACCCCCGGCCCTACGAGACACGCGTGCCTGTCATAATAACAAACACCGCTCCGCCGAACGGCACGATCTCGCAGGCGGATGTGCGTACGCAAGCCACGCACCATTTCGGGTGATACGGTAATGAACGCGGGACCGATATCGCAGGTTGATGAACGATCCGGCTCTTCCCCCACTTTTGATTGGTTGACGCACTTAAAATATTTTCCTTATCAGGCTGAGTGTGGTGTGTGCCTCTGCTCTACGTGTTGAAGTGAAATATTCACATTTGGCATCTCGTGGGTCAGAACAGTTAATCTGCAAACCAACGACATGGGAAACCAGTAATTAGTTCTAATGAGCTTATTCTCCAGCGCTGTGCCTGGAATAAAAATTCACAACTTACACCTTCTGCTCTCGTCTCAACACGGCCCCAAAAAAGGGAAGGTGTCACTTTGAACTAGAGCTACAATGCATACCCGTAGCCGATCAGATCATCAAAGAACGCTCACAGGAGTCTCGGCAGGGAGGAAAAAAGGACCCTAACAAGTCAAGCTTTGAAGTGAAGAAGAAAAGAAAAACTCCAATTCCAAGCCATGAATCTGGATGAACCTCAGCCCTCCATATGAGGATAGGCATCATGGTGGTGTTTACATGTTCTCTTTTGAAGGGTAGCTGTGATCACTCCCAACCGCTTACACCCCGGAGCAGAGGGAGACGGTCATGGCCACTGCTCCAAAAAATAAAACCTTGCAGAAGCGTGTCTGTTAAATGTTGCGTGTTCCACAGGGCAGCTTCCATAGGCCCGTTGAGGTGAAATCAACTGCAGGCGACCACATGTGGTTTCAAATGTAAGGGAAGGTAAAAAATTAAGTGAATCGGCGTGGTCTTCTGTTCTTGTCTTCAGATTGCAGACATGAGGAGAACATGCAGACTTTGCACACCCTGAGCTGCATTTGAACCAACGTCCAAACGCAGCCCAGGAACTACAAGGAGCGTTACCTGCCGCACCGCTGTGCTTCGACCGGTCAGTCAGCTGTTCTGTGTTCACGTTGCCGTCGCTGTGATCCTGAGACTTTCCACAAACCACACAGCACGAAACACTTCTGAGCTCCCCAGGGCTATAAAAGTACGCAGTTAATTTTACAAATATCAACATTTCACAGAGTTCTAAATTTGTTTCTGTTAAGTTCTGACCAGGTTGCACCCTGTCAGTCTTTGGACCTCAGCAACTCTGAATAGGGCAGGCAGTTCACAGTAGTGGCTGAGTGAGTGAGTTTTTGCCGAAATCAACACGCTACATTTAAACACTCGGAGGAAAACCAGCAGTTTACCTAAAGTAAGGAAAGATGGCGTACAGTAGCAAGGTTAATAAAATGTTTCATATACTTTCTTTTTCCAGCTGTGAACTTCAAAGCGTCGAAAAGAATGATGAAAAGAGCGCCCACCTGCAACTACCCCACCCCATCAGTAACAAGTCTACAGCGGTCCTGCTCGAGATCAATAGCAATAAGCACGTTGAGACAATTTCCACGAGTTCACTCAATAACAGCATTAGGGAGCCTTGGTCACGTGATCCCAGCCCCACCATCCGTTCACTCTTGATCTGCGCAGTGCAACTTGAAACAGCTGCAAGGCACATGCCATGAGTATACAACACATGTGCCACTGGAAAATGTATTACAGGGCTTGACAGCAATGAATAAAAGATCAAGTGAATGAGATCAAGGACAAACTAAACTTTGTGATATATAACATAAGCTCCAAAGCAATTATCCAGTCACAATCCTGCGTGTTTGTTTTCTGCCAATGGAGGCCAAGAAGTCCTCTCAGTAGAAATGGTGGAAATGGCAGGGTAGTTGCCGTGCATCCCCCAGCCGAGCAGGTCCCCCAACTCTCACGTCAGCTCCTGTGCTGTCATAGCTGCAGCTGCGCGGGTGACAAGTATGCCAAACCACACCGCGGTGATGGGAAACATGCGATTTCTTGGGATGTGAATCACATCAAAACAACATATTTGTTTCCGTTGTGTTTCAAGCTAATTGCTCTGGTGTTTCCTAAATGTCTGATAACAGCAAATATTGTGAAGTCGCTATGAGAACAAACATAGCACGTCGTGCCAAAATCTGTTGCTGCTTCAGGAGTTTGCCAGTTAATGTTTGTGACGATATGTGCTAATTATTTTTCTTGATGCGTTTAATGCTTACAACTTAGATCGCTTGCTTAAACTGGTGTTTTCTTAAAACGTTCCGTGTCTCGCGCAAAGGTACTGTAGGTTCCTCGCCGAAACTTGGGATTTTGATTATAAATCCCGTTGCCGAAACATCGCTGTCCCCGTTGACGTCGTGTGCAGCGTAGCTCCGTGGCTGCTTTTATCACGTCCACATTGTGTTTGTTGCTTTACGCCATCAGATTAGAGAAATAGAATTAGAATAACATGCACATCTCAGACTGACTTTTAGCCTCGACTCTTGATGTTCCCCTTGCGTTTGTTTTTTCAGAGGACCCAGAAGATAAATTGGATTGTTAAGTAAATAGATGGGAGAGATCCTGTAGTGGTTACGTCTGTAATTATCGAGAGGTTGTAGGGTACGGACAGGACATCAGTGTTACTAAAGGAACCGGTAACACGAGGAGGAGGAGATGATCGCATCTGGGGAGAATGTCCACCACGCTGCCTGGCTCCTGCCGTTTCAGCAGCTTTACGTGGTGCAGGAGGCCTCTCTGCGCACCTGAAGATGCTGTCAAAAAATTCCGTAAGGCTGGACAAAGAGGCTACATCAGGTACGCGTGCGGACGCACACACACACACACACACACACACACACACACACACAAAACACAAAATCTTGAATTAATAAATATTAAATTGCTGTTAAACAACAGTGCGCATTTCTGTCAATGTGGATTAATTGAATGGTCGATCTACTGAGAGATCAGCTTTCGACAAAGGTCATAATTAAACACTGGAATCATTACATGCAAGGATGTTTCGCTTTTTAAAATATGAGTTTTAATTTACCCCGTGCAGAGTCTGGCTCTGGTCACCTGTAGAGAGGCAATCTGCTCTGTGGCGGCCGACGCGGCTGCCTGTCTTTGACTGCGCACACAGCCCAAATAAACTAAAGCAATTTATCGAACAGCAGTCAAATATTTATCCAGCCAATGAAGCCGACTCAACGTGCAGCTCTGACAATAATTAAAGATAAACCCGGCTAAAAGTGGGTTATCCCGTCATTTCTGATTTGATGTATCCAGGCAGTATAGTCAGATAGGATTGCACATTAGTCCTTTGGAGACACGGGAGCAGCCTTGGCCTCGCTGCCATACTGCAAACGCCACCTCTAATTTCCATCCAGCTCTCGTGTACACAAGTCATAAAACTAATCTGAGATGACATGTTGAACACAGTTTGTGGTTAGCACAGCACACCCACCATCTTTGCTGTTTACGGTTGGGGGAGTAAATATTCTGTTTCTCTGAAACGTACTTATTCATCACGTTACTTTCTCCGCTCTGTCTTTCGGGTTCATTTTGACGAAAACGGTCTGAGTAACATATCTGTCCATCCACCTTCATGAATCGTTTGTCCCGGTCAGGGTCACAGCGGTGCAGAATCTGTCCCAGGACCAAGGATGCTGGGCTAGGAGTGTATTCCTTGGACACGACGCCAGTCCATCGCAAGGTAACGCGTGTCTAGTAGTGAACAGTGAACCTGTACTCATTTGTAAGGCCATAACTGTGTGTGGTGGTGGTGGACTGTTAAACCAGAGTAATACCGCACTGCAGACTAACGTAAACAAGTACTGACTAACAGATTGTTAAAAACTCAATCTAAAGACCAGTTGGCCTGTCTGCCTTGGAGATATGAGTTCTTGCAAGCTGTCAAGCAGATGGCAGCGGGGTCTATTCAGATCCAGTACACAATCTGTGTGCTGGATGTTTCTGGTCCAGCTGCGTTCAGATACGTGTGTGGCCCTCAGCAGGGGGGCTTCATGGTTGCAGTGAGGCGCTTTCAGTTAAACATGGTAATATAAATGTAACGCGTGGGGGCCGGGGACTAGGGGGATTAACATCGAGGTGTGAGCTGCGTGCACGAAAAAGTCACTAGTATAGACCAGGATTTAGGCATCTCCTGTCTGGTTGCTAATTACTCAAATGACGAATTTTCCAAATGTTACCGTTGCAGGGGCAGCTCTGGATTTCCATACGTAAATAATAAAACACCATTCAGCTCGATAATTCAAACAAAAAAGATGTCCGTGAAGAAATTACTCATATCTTGTGCCGTTCATTGGTCTGGCTGCATGGTGCAAACACAACAAAAAATTATTGGAACATGTAAGAAATGTAGCTGCCATTTGAGAAAAAGATACAGGCGACGGCCATATCAATTAAAACCATAGGTTTTGGTTCCGAAAATGGAAATTTACACCAAGCACTGAGCAGGAAAAATATTTTCTGAAATAAATGTGGGTTAAATGGTACGAAAAGTGTGCAGAAAAAGCTTGCCGATGATGAGCAGGGAGTGTTTGGAAATATCCCTAATGACCACATCAACTCTCTGTATCAAAAAGCAGCAGATCTTCCCCTCAATTTCCGTGCGGTGGGCTCTGCCTGAGAGGTGCTCCTGTGTGGAAACCGCTTGGCACACGGGCCCGTGCCTGACATCCTGGTGACAGTGCAATGCAAATTTGGCAATCTGAGCTTTGCTAAAAGTTTAGATGGCTGCCTGACCTATTTTACATTTTACATAATGTGCCAGCTGAAGTGTAATGGAGAGCAAACTGATAAAAAAAAAAAAAAACCCCTTGAGTCACTTAAACCAGCTGAAACTTGCAGGAAAACAAAACTTAACCACAGGTAATCCTTGTTTACTACAACAAAATAAAACGGGATTAAGAAGATTCTCATAAGCGGTGCCGAATAATTCCTCCCCAAATTGTCCTTTGGTAATTCGCTCCGTGTCCCACATCGATCCCCTTTTCCTTTTTCTTGTTTATTCTTTTCTTTTTTTTTGTTAAAATGTGAAACTGTTGTCTTGTATCNCCACATCGATCCCCTTTTCCTTTTTCTTGTTTATTCTTTTCTTTTTTTTTGTTAAAATGTGAAACTGTTGTCTTGTTATACGCCACTCCCTTTTCCTGGCTATGCTTAAAGGATGTTTCTGAGGCTAGAATAAGCAAGGGTTTTTATTTTATTGGTTTGATGCAGCCTGAAAGCTGGTTATCCTGTTGGCCCCTTGGAGAGACATAATTACACAGATTGAATATTTAGGCAAGAACCACAGGGTTTCCTAAGGTAATGCCAGAATCATTTCCAACTAATTTATGTTTCCTATTAATTAAAAATAGAATTTATTTCTGTAATGTACCTCTAATTTAAAATAAATAAAAAATAAATTGGAATGTGCGTATTATGGTAATATGACAAATTGAATGATGGTCGATGGAGGAGCTTGGTGAATATCATAGCTTTACACTTGTGAAATTACAATTAATGAATTCAGGAGGACACTGATTACGGGATCAGTGGCCGTTGGAGGTGGCGTCCAGGGTTTTCACTGGGATGATGATTTAAATGAGCGAGAGAGAAGCGGCGCAGGTATCAGGTATGTTTCTGGCTCGTGTCTCCAGAGACTGTGTGGGAGCTTTTTATAAATGCTTGGAAATGATTTGAAATATCCTTTGTGGTCCTGTGTGGTTCCTCTCTGGTTCTTGCCTGGTTCCTTCCTGGTTGCTCTCTGGCTATCTGTGTAGCAGGATCTTGGAAATGAATTAAAGATCCCGCCCGCGGCCCTGTGTATACCCTGGTCTGTCGCCCTGCACTCCGGTAAACTTGAGACAGAACAAAACATTGGGTATTACTCTCCATTTGCATGTCATTAGGAAGATGGCGACCACTCCCTGTGGGTTATTCCCTCATGAATATATTTAAATAAATAAACATAATGAATGCATTAATTTATATTGCCTCTGCTGTGTCTCTAAAAGCATCCAGGCCCTGTGCCATTGTGTGACTAAGGGCCGTCCCTTGGGAGCCGGATGCTGACTGGCAAAAACGCCACCCAGCAGCCCCACCCATTCCTCATACTTTTGTTTCTTCTTCACGGCTCGACAGATCCGCCGACTGGAGCGGGGTCCGAAGGCTCGGTGGGACCGGCCTCGTCGAGACGCGGGCAGCGTCAGAACGAAGGCCAAGCTACAGCCGGGTGAAGAATGCACACGTCCGTATAATCCCCGAGTGTTATGTGCAATCAGAAACTCAACTGTATTAAAGTGATTCAACTTCAAAATGTCGTTCCTGCACTGTAATTACTATAAAATAGGTGGGAAACAATGATGCTTCAAGAAATCGTGGCTTTAAAATGGATTTTTGAAGTTTCATTCATTCATTTCCTACTATTTTTAAAGTAATTACAGCGAGGAGATCGTGTTATTAGGGTGTTTTAAGATCTCGAAGCACCATGTACAAAATTCAATAAAAGACGAAAGAGAGGTTTTCCATGACACATCATCTAACTCGTAAGGTCTCTTATTTTCCTACTCCACAGTTCTTGAGGATCTTCCTGTTGTGCTGACAAAACCCGTTATTAGCATAACAAAGGCTGGAAATCATCACAGGATCCGTACGCAGTTTCACATCTGCCACATTGCAACAGCTTCACCCGTGACAAAAACAACAAACAACAATCTCCACAGGAGGCAAGAACTTCAAGGACTGCAGTGTGTTGAAGTTCGGGAGCTGTGTGAAACGTCCTGGTAAGTGTAAATAGTGCTGTTTACTGTGTACAACCATGGGTGTTGTGCTGTGCTTCGTCATCAATTGTGCAGCAAAAAGCTCCTGCTTGTCCACACGTCCTGCAGCAAATGAGAAGATTCCAGGTCCCACCGAGGTACTGTCTGGACATCAGGGCTGCGTGCGCCACTGGGGTGGCCGCAGTGCTCAGACCTTCTCTTTTGTGGTGGGAACTTCAAGTTCAGAAGGTCCACAAGTCTGGACCCCAGTAGGAAAAAGGTCCCAGCACAGCTGTTTGACTCGTGGTCCCACGAGGGCACTTGTCCTCACAGGGTTCAGCAGGGTAAGAAGGGCTGTCCCTCCCTCTCACTCCCAGCAAAGGGAAATGTAAAGTATGGTACTTAGTCTGAATCAGTGGTGTAAAACAGTGCTAAAGGGGTACAGCTGAACCAAAGAGTAAGTATCAAATCTGTCAAGAAGGTGAATTTGGTGAAAAAACATGGGATGCGGTGATGGAGCCTACGGCGCACACAGTCCGCCTCCCTGTGGGTGACCCTCTGCATGGCCGGCCACCCCCCGCAGGACTTCGCACCCTGTCCACTTGTTGCACAAAGCGTGTCCTCGGATTCCGAGTAGCCAATTAACGGGAGAATAATCTAAACAGATTTCAATTGATAAATCTTTAATGATTTGAGGGATTTTACACAAATGCACACTTGACAGTGCTAATTTAAAGCAAATATGAGGCTTGATTAAAAATTCCCCCGGCTGGGAAAATAAATTCTTGAATTATTTAACAGATTTAATTGACACGACTGCGATGCTGTAAACAGAAATGTTTTGATGTTCTTAATGCTTTTTGACATAATGATTTTTTTTGGAACGATCCAAGAGACGGAGAAGTGCTGGTGGTGATAGCAGGACAAAGGGCTAAGGGGTTCTTAAGCAAGCACGGTGTATCCCGGCTGAACTTTCAGGACTGTGTATTTACATATTATTTCACATGTGCTCGCAGTAAAAATGCCACTGGGTATTTTATAATAACTAATTTGGGAGAAGAAGGCAGAAACGAACCTGGCATGATGAAGCGTGAAAGTACTCGCCAGACACAAGACACACAGCCCCCCAGCGAGCCCAAAGCGCGGCACTTCAGCGTGACCCTCGAAGCTGATGCCGGACGCCCACGTAAATATGGCGAGAGAAAGCGCTCCTGTGGCAGCAACACGCCGGCGCTACCGCCTCCCCTGCAGAGGACAACAGACACCATGCGACACACAGCCCAGCAGCTGGGCAGGAACACAGTGGGCTTTGGCTTCATCCTCGTCACGCAGTTACAGACCGGCGCTGCTCAACCGCCGACAAACGGGGGCACCCAGACCTTAGACCGATGGAACAAAGCAGTGACCACAAGGATGCGACCGACCACATCAGTGACTCAGCCCACCACCGACCTGCCAGCTTATCACTAGCCCACCGCCAACCCACCATCATCCAACCAGACCACCACCAACCTGCCAGCTTATCAGCCCACCGCCAACCCGCCATCATCCAACCAGACCACCACCAACCCGCCATCATCCCACCAGACCACCACCGACCTGCCAGCTTATCACCAGCCCACTGCCATCCCACCATCATCCTACCAGACCACCACCAACCCGCCATCATCCTACCAGACCACCACCAACCCGCCATCATCCCACCAGACCACCACCAACCCGCCATCATCCCACCAGACCACCGTCCACCCACTATCATCCACCAGACCACTGTCAACCCACCATCATCCCACCAGACCACCACCGACCTGCCATCATCCTACCAGACCGCCGCCAACCCGCCATCATCCCACCAGACCACCGCCCACCCACTATCATCCACCAGACCACTGTCAACCCACCATCATCCCACCAGACCACCACCGACCTGCCATCATCCTACCAGACCGCTGCCATCCCACCATCATCCCACCAGACCACCACTGACCTGCCAGCTTATCAGCCCACCGCCAACCCGCCATCATCCAACCAGACCACCACCAACCCGCCATCATCCCACCAGACCACCACCGACCTGCCAGCTTATCACCAGCCCACTGCCATCCCACCATCATCCCACCAGACCACCACCAACCCGCCATCATCCTACCAGACCACCACCAACC
>UFQX01001198.1:68964-81515 GCA_900497675.1 Arapaima gigas | reverse complement strand
TGACACCATCTGTACTGAACCTACCAGCCCCCCCCACTGACACCATCTATACTGCACATTCCAGCCCCCTGACTGACACCATCCGTACTGAACCTACCGCCCCCCCCACTGACACCATCTGTACTGAACCTACCTCCCCGAGGGGGTGTTCATGGGGTAAATGGGTAACAGGAGGCCAAGGAGACGTGGAAAGGCGTCTTCTGGCTGCAGCCGCGCCACGTTTGTGGCGTTTCCTCCATCCTGGGTGAGGAACTCATGTCTGTTTAATTTAATTTCTATCTGAATTTTACCGATTAGTTTTAGTAACACATGACGGTTTAAAATATTTGTCACAGGGTTTTAACTAGTACTTTTGATGAAGTCGGAGACGATGAATGGGGACATTATAACGCTGTGTGAAAGCGTGTCCATTCTGACCCGGAAGAAAACTAAACAAACAAAATGCATTTATTTTGTTGTTGTGATTTTGTATTTTGCCGTTTGTTACGTGCTCCTCTGCTGTGTGTGAAATTCCCAGGGATCAGTAAAGTACCGATCTAATATTGAACGTGGCTCGGTCGATGCTGAGAAGTTTACAACGTTTATGAGTTTAATGTTTAAAACTCTCAATGTCCAGCCACGTATCATGTGATCAACATGAAATAAATCACCGTTACAGCGAAACGTGTCACTGCAAGCGTCAGCATCGTAACAATATTAAACATTTGTGTGATTATTGGATTCTTAGTGATTCCAAATATTTCAATAATCAATGAGGGTAGAAGAGGAGCTGAGGAAAAAAAAATATTCGCAGAAAATTATGTAAGAACAACGATCACTGACGACAATCAACTGATCACTAAAACAAGTTTTTTAACAAATTGTACGATAAAATTATTCCGCAGCTATTGTTCCCCACCAGACCATCTCTCATACGGACACATTCGGAGATGCTTTATAAATATCCGTAATGAGTGATTTTTAAACTATATGAGCCGTAGACTTCCGGGAAACCCTGCACGTGCCCATTGACTCGAAAATTGACTGCGGGTTTATTATGGTATTTATAGCTTTCCTCGCGGTTACTGATGACATCATCAGTACTGACAATTCTGATTGGACTTCAGACAAACAGTTGCTCGTTAAATGAATACAACTGGGGGGGGGGGGGGGGGTCTGTGGCCCATGTGACATTTTTTGGCAAACAACAGTTCGGAATCGCGATGTGTCACTTGGCTGCCGCCTNGGGGGGGGGGGGGGGGTGTCTGTGGCCCATGTGACATATTTTGGCAAACAACAGTTCGGAATCGCGATGTGTCACTTGGCTGCCGCCTTCATCATGTTCTTCACGTTTAGTCACACGTAACCTTGATCAGGGGGGGACTGTAGTAAAGTATTGCTAAATTTTACACCATGAAGTGAAACAAGAATCCTGCACTTTTTATCTGTCTTCTGTAGCTGGTCTTGTGGTGAGGAATCACAAAAAGGTCTTTGTTCGCGTTGTAACCCACTCGCTAAACATCGATATTATTTATGGATTAAACAAATTGCCGTGTCAATGGCGCGAAGGTGCAGTTGCTCCGGGACCCCGACAGGAGGCGGTAGGGGACGGGCGGGGAAAGAGGTTAAACGGTGCCGTATTTCCACGTTTTAGCGAAAACCTCGTTTAATTTCTGTTGCTCCTTTGATCTTTGGCGAGTAAATGACGCCGAGCGGAAGCTGTGGGTCTGGCTGTGTTTTGCACGCTGTTCCTCAGTTATTCGCCGCCTCACGAAAACACGATGAAATATTTACGTCGCCGGTCACCAGTGTCCGGTTTTGCACTTTTATTTGGCGGCGGCGGCGAGGACACCGCACCGCCGCCGCCGCTGCCCAGCCGGGGGGGCGGGGAGGGGGGCGTTGACCCGCGCCGCGCCGCGCCGCGCCGCGCCGCACTGTCGTCAGCGAGCAGCACGCACACCCCGCAGCCTGGCGGTCGGGTGACTCTGCGAGGGCGGCGTCAAGCAGGAAGCCGCTCCGCTCAGCGCCTTTAAGTAGCCCGCCGGCTGCCGGCTCGTCTGCTGCACCCGCCTGCTCTGCGTTCACTGGGGCGACCGCCCGAACCGCCAGCTCGGCATCGGCCACCGCACAGCCGTTATTCGTCTGACAGCCGACGCGGCGCGGACATAAGTATGGAGACGGAGATCCACGTGCCGCTCGGGTCGCCGGTCATCAAAAAATTCCCAATATTTGTGGACGAACACGACGTCACGGCCGGCGCTATGAAGCTGATCCAGGAGCTGCGACCGGCGTGGGACATCAGTCTTGTCAGAACCAAGGTAGGCTGGGCTGGGGCCGCCGGCATCTTCTGTTTCTACCGGCTGCGCTCGGTCCGCAAAACTGCGACGACCTCCGGCATCTGTTCTTTTATCGCAAATAAATTGCATAACGAGACTGGTTTTGTGCGCGGATCGCAAGAAAAGCTGCCGTTTTCAGGCCAGCCGACGGCCGAAGCTCGACTAGATCGCGGCGTTTTATCAAACGGGATCCATATCTTCTCATCGGCTGCGCGCAGCAAGTGCCGCTTTCAGGCTTTTGTGTAACGTGCAGTCGTGCCTGGAGATGGGGGCCAGGTGGCTGTTGTCATGGTACAGTGGTGGTGGGGGGGGCTACGTCAGCCTCCAGCCTCGGTGACGTCACTGCACATGCACTTCGACGCCGGATTCAATGACCTTTATTGAGGGGGAAAAAGAGGTTTTGAGCGACACGGTTTACTTTGCAGGTTGTAAAGGCAACTGCCTCTGCTTTCCCACGTTAACATTTCTCAGCTTTATTTTTAATATGCATTTGCTCACATAACTTTGCCAAGATAGGATGTGACGTCAGAGCTGTTAAGCTGTAGTCAAACTGCTGCTTATCGGGTGATGTCACAGGGTGGACTTTGCCCACTGCCGGGGTAGGTTTCTTGTGCACCCCTGCCCTGTTGGCCGCAGTGGTCCGAAGGTCCGCAGCGGACACCAAGTTTACCGTGGTCCTCTCCTCACTTGTACAGTTCTCATGCTGTCATGTGCAAAAACACCAAACCGGTTCAATAATGGCACTTATTCTGCCTAATAGGTGCACTAAATATTTCTCACCAACGTGTGAGTTCCTGCTGTTTGTCTCGTCCTCACTTTGCCTCAAATCTTCAAACACCTGATGTCTCCTCTTGCAAACTTTTCTCAACGTTATGATGTTGTAATAATGCCGGTGCGCCTGGTGCTCACTGAAACCACACGGCCTCTTAACTAATAAAGCAGTTAATACATCTTGAAATATTGATGTGTTTTTTTTCTTTTCTTTTCTTTTGTGACATTTTCTTGTGCTTCACTTTCCATATCATTACTCTAGTAGATAAGTCAAAGGCATTTGTATCTATTTACACTGGACTGTGTGGATTAGTCAGAGGTTCAAGGTAAACACCGTCCTCTCTGTTCAGCTGCTCGCCTTTTTTTTCCTGGCAGTGGGGAGCAGTAAATGACAATATTTGTATTTAGGAACAATGTGTCACTCTGTCATTTGAGGTTAGTGCCAGTGCTGGTGTGGTCTAATCCCCCCCCCCTCCGGACTCATCCGTCCTGCTTTGTCTGGACCAAAAGTTTAAGTGGAGAGGATTATTGATATGAGTCACCAGCAGCAATAAAGTTGCTGCTATTTGTTAGGCAAAAGGGACCAGGTACTGTGGTGAAGTACAAGTGCCCGCAGCCCCGGTCGCTCAAAGTGGCTCACGCTGTACAGTAAATCAGTGCCGCTCCTGTTGATGACACTTGTCCCAACAACCGATCGCTTAAAGGTTACCAGGCACCTTCATGCCACGAATTTCACACACTGCTGCCCAGGGCAGCCCAAGAGGAGAGGCCTCACCATCTGGTCAAGCCCCGTGTTGCACTACGCGGGGGGTGGGATGTTTACATCAGAAGCCCAGCCGGCCTGATGGGGCCGGAGGAAAGCGACTATTGTGACGGCTAATCGTTGTTTTGATAGTAACATTCCAAAACATTGTCTCTCCTGGAAGGCCACATTCCCTTCTCTTTTAGCCTTGATCCAGGACACGTACCAGAAGTTTATACCTCAAACATAGTTTAGTTTTCATTCAAAAACTTTTTTTTTTTTTTTCTCTCCTATGTCAACGATGAACTGCACCATCCCCTGACAGAAGTGGACATTAGTTAGAAAGCAGTTACTGAGCACGAACACTGCCGCTTATTGAAAGCGTCTCGTAGGTGACATTCATATAAACTTTGGCCATTTGTGCCGGGACGGCACGTGAGGCGCCATCGTGGTCCGCTCGTGGACGCGAGCGGTGCGAAATGTACATGTATGCGGGGGATATAAGAGCACAGCTGCCGGGTGGTTCATTCAGTTTTTGTGCGCGTTTCGTAGGTTTACGAACGACGTGACTACAAAGGCTGTGTTGTCTGTCTGATTTGAAAGCTGCTTTCACGTTCCTGATCATCTGCCGCCTCATGTAGAAACCACGTTGGGAATGCCAGCAATGTCACCGTGGGCTGTGGGGGGACAGAGCTGTCCATACCCTGCAGAAATTGGTTGGGTTGCAGTCTTATATTTTTGTGCTCCCCCCACACCCCCCCACTAATTCAAGGTTTCAAACCGGACCCCTTTACATATGGAAAACGGACGACGCTGTTCTGTTCTCTCAGGTGTGAAGAGTCGTTTCCACAGCTACTTGTTTGTCTGAGCAGTAAATGGTACTTCTGTCTGTGTCCTTCAGCTCTTCACAGATGGCACCACCAACAAGCTGGTTGGGTGTTTTGTGGAGGAGCATCCGGAAGATGTTGTCCTCGTGCGAGTTTATGGCAACAGGACGGAACTCATAGTGGACCGGGATAATGAGCTGAAGAGTTTCCAGGTGCTCCATGCCAACGGCTGCGCACCTCGCCTCTACTGCGTTTTCCAGAACGGCATCTGCTATGAGTTCATACAAGGGGAAGCGCTGGGAACACAAGATGTGAGGGACCCTTTTCTCCTCAGGTAAGACGGTAAAGCCTGGCAAATGAGACATGTGGAACAGCATTGGAGCCGAGAGTTTCTTTTCTCTGGTCTCAGATACATCTCTGATGGCTTGATGCCTGCTGTGACCCCCCCCCCCATGCTTGTTTATGAATGAACTGAGGCTTCATTGGTGAAATTTGCCTGTTGTCATATATTTGCAGTTTAACTGTTTGTGTCAGTATGTTTGAAAAAAATACTTTAATGAGCTTACGCTGCAGACAGCCGCTTCAGTGTGGAAAACTGTTAAAAACCTAAGAAATGCCCAACATCAGCATTTAAAAAATATTCTGAAACCGAGGATTTTTTTTTTTTTTTTTTTTAAAGCGATATCTGTCTATCACAGAGTGGGCAGAAGAGTGAAAATGCGGTGTAATGGTCACTGTGTGGGTACGGTGCACCTTGTTTTGATCCAAATTTGCCTGTTGTCACCTTCACTTTCATTATGAATGAGAGGTGCGTGTGAGTCGCACCCAGCGGAACCGAGTGTCACAAAGATGGATGTTTGCAGGTTGAGAAAGTGCAGATGACTTTAAAAGCTGCACCCAGGTTAAAGTGAAAACGCTGCAGTGCACATGTGAGCACGTGGAAGAGAAAGACCGTGTGAAAGTGGCGATTCTGTAAAGCAAGGGCAGCTGGGGTATCAGTGTGGTGGAGGGTGTGAACGTGCTGCTGTACATGGGGAAGGGGGGGGGGTGTCTGTGTCAAGTCTAGACGATCCTCCGCTGCCTGATCATCCAGGCCGGACGCCAGTTAAACCGACACCTTTCAGAACCTACAGGCACTTACTTGCATCAAGCTACTTCTAGGTGGACTAGTTAACCACGTTAGTTTGGCTACTGACTGTCACCTGCTTCACCGATTTAGATTGACTGGGTCGCGGCGAATTTAGGGACTTGGGAGTCACTGGCGGAATGTTAGAGGGGGGCTGGTCTGAGACGGTAACCCGGCCGTGTCGCTTTGTGCCCATGACAGGCTGATTGCCACCGAGATGGCTCGCATTCATTCCATCCACGCTCACAACGGCTGTGTCCCGAAGCCCAACCTCTGGATAAAGATGCGCAAGTACTTCTCCCTGGTATCCACCGAGTTCACTGACCAGGCCTCCAATGCCAGGTAATTCATCCTTCGGTGCCGCGGTGGGTTGACCTCTCGGAGACCGCTGTGATCAAACTCGAGCGGTTCGGAGGGTGAAGGCTTACAACTGTAGCTTGGACGGTTGTCTTGGCGACAGAAAGTGCCGCTCTGTAAGCTCATCGTTCTGCTCTGCAGCTTCTTCCTTCGCATCCGCTTTTATGACGGTTTTTGATGATGGCAACAGAAAGCAAAATGTGCTCGACTGCATGTGGCAGCACCTGCATTCAGAAACCACAGACATCTGCACGTGCGCGCGCACACACACACACACACACACACACACACACACACACACACACACTCACACACACACACACACACAAAAAACATCACTTGAGCTCATTCCTGTGCTGTTTGTCACATTCAGACAGAGGAGCTGTAGTGGAGAGTTCTCTCCTTCGTGAAACCCTGGGGGGCATCAGGCTTGGGCTCAGTAGACTCTAGGTTATAGGTGGCTTTGCTGCGCAGGAGATTAACCCAATAAGCCCATCACCCCACAGGACACGTCTGCAATAGGACTTAACCTTTTGTCGTAGTTAAGCCACATTTGTCTATCCTGGATACAGACGGGGTGTCAGAAAGGTGATTTGTGGGGGGTGAGATTGAGATATAAATGTATTTTGCCCTTGGGATGGTATCTGCAGCACCCATGTCTTCTCTTCTCTCCTGTGACTAGATATGAAGTTGCTTATCTGAGATATCGTAGCTGTCGTATTGGCCTCTTGAAAAGGGGAAATGAGGCCTCTTTCTGACCACGTTTTTTGTTTTCGGTTTCTGCTGTTATTTCTGTTCTGAAATGTCAGAATTCAGCAGGAGGTGCCGAGCAAGGAGGTGTTGGAAGAGGAAATGGCCTGGATGAAGGAGCACCTGTCCCAGCTGGGCTCTCCAGTAGTACTTTGCCACAATGACCTGCTTTGCAAAAACATCATCTACAACGCCAAGGAGGGTAAAGAAGCAGCACTTTGTACCAAGTTTATCTAGACTGCGGTCAAGCGTCTCGTTCCAGTCTTCGCTTCGCTGTATGAAGATGATGAACAAAGTACTTGTCACTAATATAGTTATTTATGTTTGTTTCTGTAAAACAACATACATGTGAGCAAATGTGTCCCAAAGCTTTCATGCAACTTTTCCCCTGTTCAGGCCATGTCCGCTTCATAGACTACGAATATTCAAGTTACAACTACCAGGCATTTGACATTGGGAACCATTTCAATGAGTTTGCAGGTTAGTGCAGAAGAGCTTGGAAGAATCCAGTACCGTTAACCTGTAATAATGCCTCTCGCTGGAGACAAATGACTCTTACGGATCGGACAGATATTTCTTTTTTTTCCTGTTTAAGCAGTGATTCTGATCAGGAATGGTTTTGGGGGGTGTGTGTGTGTGGGGTCTCCGTCAGGCATGAGCGAGCTGGACTACAGCCTGTATCCCAGCAGGGAGCTGCAGCTGGAGTGGCTGCACACCTACCTGCAGGCCTACAAGCGCTTCACCAAAAAAGGAGGCGAGGTGACCGAGCGTGAGCTGGAGACGCTCTATGTGCAGGTCAATAAATTCGCCCTGGTAAGTTCATCTTCCTCACCGTCATCATCATCTTTTTTCGCACTTGAAAATCACCTGCCTGTTCATGCACTTTGCTCCAAGAAATGAGAAATAAAACGATGAATAATCTACATTCTGAATAGGAGACGTGAACATTCCTGGGCATTTTTACAATGTATTTGACGTCACTCGGTCCTGATGTTTGTCTGTAATAACACAGCAATCCCATAACAAATTAGAGTAACATAACTGTTAGATTTGGGTAAGAAAATGAATATTTCAAGCCGCGTTTTGCTGGGCGTACCTGCAAACTGCGACGTACGACTTCAGCTGATGGCGCGGGTTTGCCGCTGCTTCCGAGCGGGAAATCGGCCGGGAAGGTGGAATCTCGTAGTTGGTGTTAATTTGAAAACGTCGAGTGTTCCCGGGCCTTTGTTCAAGTAACACCAAAACCCTCTTCTTTAATAACGTACAGCAGTGTCAGTAATAAAAAGGGCTCCGAGGGGCGGCTACAGGCAAACACTTGTGAGCCTTGTATGTTCGGGGAAGCCCATTGGTGCCGGGTGAGGGACGTGGGTGCGAGCTGTGCACGACGTCGCTCTTTCCCCATCCCGTCCCGTTCTGTTCTGTTCCCGGACGGACCTGCGTTCGGGACCCGGGCTGACGGCTGGTGGCAGCACGAGACTTGGCTGTGCATCTACACTGTGACCTCTGTCTCCTCTCTTTCTCCTGCAGGTGTCACACTTCTTCTGGGGATTCTGGGCTCTCATCCAGGCCAAGTACTCCACCATTGACTTTGACTTTCTTGGGTAAGGAGCCTCTTGCAGGGTTAAACCTTCTCGTGTACTGACTGCTTAGTTGGTCTGAGTAGAACGTCTCATTGCCGGCTGACTTGTGTGACGGGAACTCCGGCGCAGGCCTGTGGACAGCAGGCCGTCCTGCTTTGGTGGTGGTGGGGGGGCAGGTAGAGTAGTGGCCGGGATGTGACTTCATAGCCTGAAAGATCTCAGGTTAAGGGCCACATAGGAGTCTTCACTTATATCCCTGAAATGGTACTAACAGGTCCAGTAAAACGTCACATTGATTTGGACGTTTGTTGGTAAAGCAACAGGAGACTAGCAGCACTAATAAGGGACAAAAATTATTCATATTATTCTAAACTAAATTAATCTAATTTAAATCTCAAATGTACAGTTAAAACCAGAAGGTAGTGTGGTGGTGAGGAGGTTGGTTCCGGTCCCACCTACTAACCAAGCTTTATAAATGGATAAAGCATAGTAAGTAGTTTAATATTGTAGGTCACTTTGGAGAAAAGTAAAAATAAAGGTAACTCTCTCCAGGTCCAGGTCGGTGACGGTGACCTGAGGAGCTTTGAGGAAATATTCACTTTGTGCAGCACTTTCTCAAAAAGTGACCTTTTGTAGAAGGAAATCCTTGAATGATTTTGTTTGTTGCCTGGCAACTAGAAGCACGTTGGGGGGACACCTGTAATAGTTGTGGAAGTTTGAGTGAATGTTGTGAAACTGCAGCGCAGCTCTGTTCCCTCTCGTTCCTGCCACGGTGAAAAGGGCAGTTCCACAGTTAACGTCTGGGTAAACGGGGTGGTCAGGGCAGCTTCCGGCCACGAAATCTGCACGTCTGAAGGTCAGGCGTCTGCCAGGATGTGACAGAAATGTCAAGTTTCCGCTTCCTGTGACAGGTTGTGGTTAGCGCACCTTTGTCTGTCACTGAAACGTCACGCAGACTGCTGTAACAGCCTTTATTCCGGCAGCACCAGCTACTGCACACGTGCCACCCGGACCTTCAGACGAGGAGCACCTCGAAGGGCCAACGGAATATCTATCCGTTTGCCGACAGGGTTAAACTTTGAAGCGGCTCTTTGGCTGCGATTTCTCGGTCCGATTTTGACGTTTTGCAACATCTGCTTGGATGACATGGAGGCCAGCAGAAGTTCAACAGCCTTTGGCTTTGCTGCCAGGTGCGAGAAACTGTTAATAGGCCCTTTCTGCCAGACAGCCAGCAAATCCACACTTGGTACGTCCTCCAAACCTACAAAACACCAGTGGCTAATGGCAGATGCTCAGCCTGATATGTGGCCGACCTGCTGCGGATGGGAATCGGAACAATTTGAATGTCAAAACCTGTGATTTTTGCATTTTGTCTCTCAAGTGAACCTGAGGCCTTTGGGCACGACAGCCACCGGAGGCATCCCGGTTCTCAGCAGAGGTTCCTAATGCCAGGAGCAGGAGTGTAACTGAGGTCTTCCCCTTTTCTCCAGGTATGCAGCGCTGCGGTTTAACCAGTACTTCAAGACTAAGCCAGCAGCCTTGGCCCTGAAGAGCCCTGAATGAAGGCACCGGGGTCCAGTACTGGTGCCTCCTCCTTGACAGCAGAAGCACTTTTCAGCAGCCTGAGGCAGGGATGGGCCAGTTGGCAGAAGGGGAGGCTTTGGATGGGGGAGTTGCTACAGGGTGCAGTCAGGGATGCCTGCTTAGTTCACCCCTTCAGACGGATAAACTCCTCACACATTCACATCCGCTTCTCCTGATAAAACCTCCTTCTGCTCAAGTAGGATGCTGAGCAGGGACTGGGCTTATAGTTTTTTTGTTTTTTTTTTCCTCTCTTTTTCCATACAAATATCCACAAAGGTAAATAGCCAAGGCAGTGTCAAGTTGAGATGAGCGGTAGAGGCAGCGTCGGGTCAGGACCCCTGGCTTGGCAGCTTGGCACAGTGCAGATGTGTAGCGCTTCTGAAACGTTGTCTGCTGGGGCAGATTTAATATCCAAAATTAGATGGATGGCCAGGTTTTGAGATCATTCGGCTGCCCGACGTGGTGACGGTGATGCAGGAATGGTCCGGGCCACTTCCAGTGAACCTCCCTCTTCCGTTTCCCGACCCTCCTGGGCTTTGTGACCGTGCGCTGTGTGGCTTGCGGGGTCTCGGAGGACTGCTCCTTCAGGGAGGTTCCACTGTGAGTTGGGACCGTTTCACCGTGGTGAAAAAGCATAACTCGACTGCAGTAAGTGTCCCGCGTTGTCCCGCCTCCCTTAGAGCAGAAGTAAGTGGGCACCTGTGCTTTGCAGCTTTATGGTAGTTTATTTTTCCACCCACCGACTTGCCTGGAAACCCTGGAAACCCACCGCCTGCTCTCTGTCCTCACATGAACCCCGTTGGGCCGGGCTGATGTCTGCCCCGCTTTCCCCTTGGTGGTAATTTTTAAAAGTGAAAACATGTTTTTAAAAGTAACAGCAAAGTTGAATACAAATTGCGAATTATTGTCCGGTTAATGAATACTAGTGTTGCAGCATGGCTTTTATTTTCTACAGTTTTACTAATGATTATACAGAGAATTTAGTTCTGCGATGACCAAACCACTCAAACCTCGACAAAGGGCCCCGCAATCCATATTGTGGAGTTATTTTATTACATCTGTAGCTCTTTCATTGCAGTCCAAGAACTTGTGAGGAGTTCTGGTTTCTTAACTGGAGATATAGAGCTGCACCCCACAGCCATTAACAAATTCATCTGCTTAATGAACCTTTTTCAATATATTAATTGTGTTCTTCTGTACATTACACTTGGAATGATGTGAAAGTAGTGATGCTGAACCTAATCTTTCTGTTGGACGTGTGTGTGTAAAGTTGTGGTTCTGAAACCCAGAAAAGCCTGTTGCTGTTGCGCATGTGAGCAACTTGCTTCTCTGTCAATATTCAGCTGTGAATGGAAGGAACTGGAAAAATGCGCTGCAGCATTTGAGTTGTTTTCCGCCAAAAAAAATGCATCTAAAAATCAGAGACTGTGAATTTCTCACAAAACCTTGGTCTAATTTTACCGAAGGGTCGATTGGCATCGTGGCGGGACGTGTTTGGTCACCCCCCCCGGCTCTGTAGCTGCTGCTGTAAAGTGATGATTCCGTTCAGTTCCGGGGGGATGGAGGTGGAAGCAGGTATGCCCTGGGGGGCCTTTCCTGTCCCTGGCTGTGTGAGCTGTGCCGAGGCCACGGTGACAGAGCAGCCCTGCGGGAAACTGGACGAGGGCCTTACGGCAGAAGCCGGTTTCCCCCTCCCTTCTGCGTGACCCCCCTGTGCAGCAGCCTGTTGCCGTGGCGATGGCTTTACACCCCAACTGTGGAAACCAGGAGGAGGGAAAGGAGCTTAACTTCTCAACTCCAGTTGGCCAATTGTTGTCAATTATTAATATACATTTAATAATTAACTTTCACAAGCTACAGTTGCTGATTCTCGAGCTCCAGGCCCTTTGTTATAAATTATTTACAATCTGCCGATCAGGCTGCCTGAATCTGTTATTCATCTATATTAAGGTTATTTGTCTGAAGGACAGGTGGCTACTGGAATTTCTAAATGTACTGGATTTTTAAACTGTTGTTTTGTTTTTAACAATGTGATTCAGGCTCTGTGTAGGACAACACACTGCCTGTATGGACATGGCTAGAACTTCCTCAGTTTACATCACTGCCAAGGGAAACGATCTGGAGATCCAGAGCCGTAAAGTCGAATTTGTCCGTATGGACCTGCCTGTAGAGTAAGAGCAGAACAAGGAAGTTTGTTTCTGAACGACAAATTTCTCTGCAGTGCTGAATATAATGTTTTCGTGGCAGAAGTAGCTTTTTGAAATGGATTATTGTAGCATGTGATAAATAAGCATAAGTGAGAAAGCAGCATAAACTCAGTGCTGACTGAAGTGGGACATAAAATTAAGATTTAATACAGAAAGTGGTTCTTTTTTATTTTATTTATTTTTTTTTTTGTACTGATGCCAAAACGGTTAGCTTTGAGGACCACGGTCTCCTATAGAATGACTATTTTGAGAATGTACTCAACTGCTTTAACTTTGGGGGGGGGGGGGGGCC